>PVKS010002110.1:0-124321 GCA_004027875.1 Aplodontia rufa
AAAACAAAAGGAGGATACTGTGGTCAGGGAAACAGGTTCTCTTGAGATACAGAAAGTCAAGAGATAGCAAAAAGAAGTCATAAAATCTGGAAAATATTAAGTCCCTTGGGATCTTAAGATGCCCTGAAAGCCCTTCTGTGATTGACATCCGACTCATCTTCCAGCTTCCTCTCCTGCCATGTTTAACGCGGGTGCCTGCAAGCACCCCGGTTTCGCGTCAGTGTTTCTTTCTCTCATTCCACAGGACCTTTGCACAGGTTAACCCCGCGTCTTGAATGCCCCCTCCCCCACGTGATCCAGCTAACTCCACTCAGCACTCCTCTTCCTCAGTTCACCTTCTCCCCTGTTTCAAGCTCACCCAGGCCTACCTGTGTGATGATTCCGACCAACTGCTTCCCTTGGAATGCTACACCTCTTTGTGGGATCATCTGAGCATCTCTTCCTTTCATGTGACAGTAGTCTCCATGAAGCTAGTTCCTGCATCTTGTTTCCATGGTAGCTGCAGCACCCAGCCCACTTCACAGCCGTAGGGAGACACATCTGGGAGGCATCATGAGCAGCATTTTTACCAAGGGGAAAACCAAGTCCTAGGGCTGTTAAACCCAAGCTGCAAAGCTAATTAATGGTGGAGCAGAGGCTAGAAACTAGGCCACATAGCTTCTAAACCGGAGTTCTTGCTACAGTAGTAGGCAGGTGGGCCAGAGGGCTTGGGATTTAGTCCTGACTCCCCCATTTCCTTCCCTGTAAACGTAACCAAGTTACATCACTTCTCTTAGCCTCATTCTCCTCTTTTGCAAAGTGGGATTAATAACACATTCATATCCTAAATATAACGAATGTTATCATGACCAACTATTATCATTCTAGGAGTGCCTCAAAAATCCAGACTCTATCCATTAAGAATATGTGATAGTTCAGACAAGAATTTGGCTTGCGTTGACCTTTTCAAAATCTATGAACAACTGGAAGCTGCTAAGAGCCGTGTAGAACTTATTTGAGGTTATGAGGGAAAGGAGGAAAGAAGGTTATGAGGAAAAGAAGGAAAGAAAGATTTAGAATGCAAAATGGAAAGTGTTAACATTTTAAACAGACTAAGAGGACAAATTGTTTTAGAAATGTCAAATTAGGCATTTTTAGAAGTGTTTATTTACAGACAACCCTGATATGATCATTATGAATAGTTCCTCTTTGTTCATCAAAGTTAGGTTCCCTAAGGGTTTCTCAGTACAGATATTTATTAGCCTGCTTCCAATTAGTGTTGGTGCTCAAAAGTAACAAAACTGCATTTGCCTTAATGTATTTCATAAATGATTGTCTTTCTGGTTCCAGCAAGCCCATCTCTTCCAGTGCCAGTGCTACCATGTATGTGGGCATGCAAGTTTAATGCCTGTCTGCCTTCTAGGCTTGGGACTTGCAGAGATGCAAGAATTTTCCTGTTTTGTCCCAGTGCATATAAGAGCATCTGGAACATTGTAAAGGCTCAGAAATTATTTCTTGAATGAATGGTGTCTGCAGTTTCTAGACCAATTCTATGGGGTTAGGAAAAGCTGATTAGAGAGCTGACCCTGATGGATCCAAGCAAACAGAAAGTCCTAAACCTCTTTAGCAAGAGAGCTCTTTCTTTCGTAAATATTGTACAATTTTAGCATTTTAACAGGAAATCAGCTGCAGTATTGGCAAACATTGTATAGTCAGGGAGATGAGAACTGTTTAAAACATAGTTAAAAATGATTGATGTTTTAATGAAATAATATCGACAACAAACATTACCTTTCTCTCTCTCGGTATCCCAACCCACACAATTGAACCACCCTTTAGGAAAGCTTTAACCTAAACATATTTGAGACAAAATCCCTTGCTTTGTAAAACTAATACAAGCCAGAAGAAGGCAGTAATGACGTCATTCATATGGTAGCAGAAATTCCAGGCTCAATAAAGATTAAATCAACCATCCAGGAAAACTAATACAAACAGTGCACAGTTGTTGATTAATTTATTTAGGATTCTCCTTCTGATTTATGGTCAGAGAAGCCCCTTGGAAAGTTGATTATTTGATGACAAACATGTTGATGCAAACTTGTACTACCAAGGAAACTCAGTGACCCACAATGATGACATGCCTTATTCGAGGAAATTAAGGGGGCCAATTCCTCCTCCTCTGTCCACCTGTCTACACTCCCTAGCCTTGTCCTGGATTATTCCCTTCCCATTTTTAATTTTTTTCTTCCCCTTCATCTCTTATCCCCCTCACCCTCCTTCTCTACTTTTCCTTTAAAAAATCATTTTTTAGTTATTGTGTTCTTGCTCAGATCTATAACTTGGGGGCAGCTGGAGAAAGAATTGGTTCTGGTCCTAAAAAATGACATATAGACACCAAGGCTCTCTAACTCAGGTACCTATAGGGAATGCACCCATTACAATTTCAGTTAGTGAGGCAGGCAGTGTGTTGGCATATGTCCCTCCCCTCTAGAGGAGGTAACCACTACCCAGCTCCATACGAAGCGTAAACCCAGGAACATTAGATCTTTCAAGCAAGAAATCTTGGGTTCTATGGGAAATTTACCAAACTTTAAAAACCCTGGATTCAGCCCACAGGTTGGCAGCTTTCAACACCTCATCTTAACTACACCTGGATCAAGAGTGCCCATCAAGAGCTGAACCCACCACACCCACCTGGGAACTCATCTTTGTTACTGTCAACCTCCCCCTTATTCAGTTTCTATTCCCTTGGGGGGAGGGTGTTTGTTTCTACTTTTTGTTTTTAAGTTTGCTTCCTCACTCTGTGTCCTGCCTCCTCCCTCTCCCTTTACCTCTGATGGTTTTGGAATTGGGTCTCCCTGCAAGGCCCACACAAAGTGGATAGAAAGAAAATAGGTGGGGCCTGAAGGACAGGGACTTATTCCTGAGGCTCATGTGGGGTCCGGTGGGTGTTCTACAGGAGGGAAAGAAGGGAAAAGGAAGAGGAGAAAAACTCTCTAACGTTATCCAAAGTCAAATTCCTGGCCTAGACAGTGAGACCGGAAGTTCTGTCAGCCACATCCGGGCGCCACTCCACAGCCATGATGGCTACCACGAGGGGTTAACAGGATGTCTCCACCCCAGAACACTGTGATTGGCCTGTCTTCCAGGAACGGGGATGCACCCCTGCTCCACGTAATGCAGAAGTGACAGTGTCCACCTGAGGACTGACTCTCCACGAGCTTTACATGTCCTATGTCATTTAATTCTGACACGACTGTACAAGATAGGAATTACAGTGAGCTCCACTTTATAGATATGGAAATCGAGGTGCAGAAATGTTAAGTGTTGGTTTGAAGGGCATGCATGCACCCTTCTCAAGATTACTGTGGAAACTAAATGGGTTTCTGCATATGCTGCTTTAATAAGATGTGCATTTGAATCTTAAGCCAATCCACACAAAGCTATTAAGAGCAAATAATATGTTAATATATTACCCTTCCCAGGGGACTCATTCACTCAATAAATATTGATTAAGCATTTGCTGTTTCACCCTAGATGTACAAATGTGCATGGGAGCTTCTAGAATCTCCATGATTCTGTCCAAGGTGGCATCATGACTGAAAGATGAAGAGGGCCTCTCTCTCCCAACCAAGTGGCCCTAAACTGACTATACCACTTGGTCTTGTTTTAAGCTAGATGATGCCATCCAGAGAAAGCAAAATTCAACCAGAAAGAACACTCTGTTCTTTTCAAGACTCTGTTACATTTTCTGCCAGCTCTGTTCCCTGCTTCTTGAGTGACTGGTAAATGTACAGGCCCTTATTCTACTCAACACCACCTTCGCTGCCTTTGCCTGTCCTGCATCAAGGCTCCCTTCAGCCTCCCCTTCCTCCTCTCATTCCTATTCGTGGGTTCCGGAGCCAAGAACATAAGTCACCTTGACTTGATTATAGATGGCAAGTTCCAGGAGAAGCCCTGGATGAACCTGCTTCCTTCTCTTTTCATGAGTAAACCCTTGTATTCTTTTCTGGGTCATTCCAAGGGCATCAGAAAGTGATGTGGTGGTATGATAGCATGTGTTGGGAAGCATTGGGATTCAGGCCAGCTGGTGCTTGTCAGTTGGAAATGTGTGACGTTTTTGAGGGGAGAGGAGAGTTCATTTTCTCCATTACTGAACCGGAAAGACTAGCCCAAATAGTATTGCTATGATGTTTAAATGATCTTCTTAGACATTCAGATAGACCCTAAGGTAATATGGAGTGCTCTAAAAGCCAGGCTTTCTTACAAGCAGAGTGAGCATCTTGCCTCTATGGTACAATTTCTACTTTTTCCCCTGAAACCACCCCCATTCTCTGATACCAGAAATGCCCCCACATTATCATCATTTTTGGAAACTGAATTCCTGTTATCACAAAACTTTAGCTTTAAGAATCCTTAGATCAGGAGGGAATGCACCTTGGGATTTCATGAGAAAACTTTCACCATAATGTGAAGCTAGCAGTTGCCAGGGGTCATAAATAAAATAGGACTTATGGGAATGAGCAGGGAGAAAACATTAGATTAAGTCCCCTGAGAGAGAAAAAGCATTTGTCTATATCCCTGGTATATTCATAGTCTTCATCTTTAAGCCTAACCTCCCTGAAAAACAAGGGAATGGATAGACATCAACTGTGGATGAAGCAAAGTGGAAAGAAGTTCTGGGATGGGGCTCATTTTTTCTGGTGTAAGGATGAACACAACTTACCCATGATGAGTTGAGTGGGCATAGAAATTCCATGAAGCCCCATAAATGTGCCCGGAAGAGGCAGCGAAGGCAGGAGAGGAGAGCCAGTCACTGAGATCAGCTTGTATTCCTTTGGCGTGGTTCATATTTGTGAAGCTCCTGCTAAGAGGAGCCATCTACTTAGGCTATGAGGATAGGCTTTGGAATCACATAGACATGACCTTGTAAGCTGATCCTCTTGCTTACTGGCCATGTGACACTGAAAACACGACTTTATTTCTCTCTGTTTCAGTTTTCAATAGATTAAAGCAGGGATTGATAAGTCAAAACAATACAGTTTACAAAACACACAGCAGTACTGTCACCAAGCAGTACTCAATAAGTTATAGTGACGATGTTAGTGGCAGAGAGAAGGATGAGAAGCAGTCGAATCTAAGGAGCTGGGTTTACAAAGGTCAGTACCTTTTGGTGTGTTGGTGATGGAATGACTCATACCACATCTAAAACCATGGGGTAAAATTCTGGGCAAGTTACTGATAATCTTTCTGCCTCATTTTCCTCTTCTGTAAAATGAGTGCAGTAATTGTACTTATCTCATGGAATTTGAAAGAGGATGCATGTATTCATCAAATATTTATTAAGAAAATATTTTGTTCCAGGAACTACCTTGTGAACTTGGAAGACATCTGTGAACAAAACAGACAAATATGCTAAACCTATGAACCAATGTGTAAACTTTTTGGAGTCATGCATTGCACTCAGTAAACCCTCAGGGAGAGGAACTTGAAAGGGTCAGAGGTGGAAAAACAGCACCTGCAGCCTGTGCACCTACACAAACTTGTATCCCAGCTTCAACACTTCCTGGATTTAGGACTTTTACTTCTCTGGTTCTCAATCTTTCCTGGCTATAAAAAAAAAAAAAAGCAGGAATAATTCATTTCTAGAGGCAGAAGCAAAGCACTTATTACCTGTTAGGCATCTGTGCGTGTTGGTTCCTGTATCAGTTTCCTCGGGGCACCAGAATACATGTGGTGGCTGAAAACAGCAAAGATTTATTCGCTCACAGATCTGGAGGCTACAAGTCTGAAATCAAAGTGTCACTTGGATCTGTTCCTTTGGGAGACTCTTAGGGAGAATCTGTTCTGCTTCTCACTCCTAGCTTCTGGTGGTTGTGGCCAGTTCTTGGCACTCTTTAACTTGTAGATGCGTTTGGTCTCTGCCTGGCTCTTCCCATGGTGATCTACATATAGAATGTCTGCACGTCCTCTTCTTCTTCTTCTTTTTTTTTTTTTAAAGAAAGAGAGACTGTGAGGGAGAGAAAGAGAGAATCAATTTTAATTAGTTTTTCTTGTGGCTTTTATTGCTCTGAGACTTCATTGTGTACTTGGTGCTGGGGTTTGAACCCGCGGACTTATGCATGCCAGGCAAGCACAGTAACCTCTGAGCCACTGCTCCAACCCCTCCTCTTCTATTTTTATAAGAATACACATTACTGGATTTAGGACCCATCCTCATCCAGTAGAATCTCATCTTAATTTCATCTGCAAAGACTCTAATTACAAGTAAGGTCCCATTCTGAGGCTTTAGGTGGACATTAATTTGTGGGGACACTATTCTCCTTGTTAGTTCCTTTCTAACCCCTTCATTGCAAGATTTCTGAGCAAAGACTTCTCTTTGGCTTCACTGTGCTCTGTGGTCACATGTCTTCCCTGTCCCACCCACATCACCTCCAGAACCACAAACACCACCCTGCCTGTGTAAATACGTGCTGGATTATCAGCTACTAGGGGACCAGTTTGCTAATGAGGGAAGCAGATTGGAGAGTTTTCTTACATGTGTCCGCACGGAGAAATGAGGAATCACTCACCTTGGGAAATGAATCCATTCTTTCCAAGCTACTTGGTGGTTTAACTCCAGTGGTGGAGTAGCAATAACCCAATTTATTAATGAGCTTGTCAATCAGTTAATCCTCCTGGTGATTACATATATATACATACACATAGACATATATATATATATAGACATATATATATATATATATGTATATATATATATATATTCTTCATTTCAGCTAAGTCCTTCTGGAGGAAAGGTTTTAAATGAAGGGGGTGGCTTTAATGGTGGCAATTTCAAGTATGTGATGGGTCACTTTGGAAGGTATTTGGAGAAAAGTGGAACCTGTGGTCCTTCAGTTTAACGCCACTAGCATTTTTTAGCACTCCCCACATCCAGGGCTCTGACCTAGGAACCCATGTGGAACCTATGAAGAATAGAAGCCAATTCCTGCCTATTGGGAATTTTGATAAAGTAATCACTCATAAATGAGAGTAAAATAAGGTAGCCCAGGAGATGTGTTGTGAAAGAGATTCAAAGGGCAGAGATTTCTTACATGTACTTCCTCCATGGAGAGGCAGAAGTTGATTTGGGTGGCAATGAACTCTAAGAGTGAGTTGCAAATCCTTACAGAAAGGCAGTTTTCAAAAGGTAGATAAGCAAGCGGAGACAGCGTTCCAGGTAGAGGACTCAATGTAAGAACGAGTATAGAGGAGGGAAAGGCAGAGTCTACCCCACGGATGCATGCTACCGGGTCTGACAGTTGGAATGTGTTGCTAGGCACTGTGGGTGATGAAGACCAAAGAAATAGACCACATCTTGGTGGATGGCTTGGTCTGCCAGGCTGGCAGGTTTTATCCTGAAACCAACCGCTGATGTGCGAGAGGCAGGAAAGCTCCATGCTTAAGAGCTGTGGTCTGTCTGCATCATCTGCTAATCTTGCTGTGGACATCCTATAATTTACTTAATTTCCCTGAGCACCAGTCTCTGTCTACAAAATGAGATGATACTACTCTATTTTACAGTGTCCTCATGAATATACGGTAAAGCAATGCAGGAAACTTCTAGCATGGTGCCAAATGCACATTAAGCATTTAGTAGATGCAATTATTGATTTCAAAGGTTTGACAAGGGCAATGGCAAAATTTGAGGGTTTTTTTTCCCTCAGGATGCCAGCTGGATGACTTACCCAAACAAACTAGCTGACTAAAGAAGGAAGCTGAGGGAGACATCGGGCAGCTACAAGAGGGACTAGTCTAGAGTTTGGGACTGGGTGGGGTGAAGCTTGAGAACAAGTCTGCAGCTGGAGTCATGCCAAGTTGGGGCACTACACTAGAAGGTTCTAGACACTGGCAACCAAGGAAGAATAGTTTGTTTCACTTGTCTCAGACAAAGCAGCTTCTCTCCTCAAGAGAGGGCAGAAAGGACCTCATGGATTTCACACTATCTCTGAGGAGCTAGTTAATCAAAGTGGGGCCCAGGGTAAAGACAGTACCCTGGACCAAGGCCTGGGGGTGGGACAAAGTTGGTACAATAACCAAGGGAAGGCTCATCAGTTGTGCTTGTCTTGCAGGGTCCCTGTGCCAGCAGTAAAGGTGCCTGGAGGGGGAATTGGCACCCACCATGCTGCAGTGGCCTCATTCTTGCCAGAGCCCGAGCTCCATCCCCATCTCCTCCACTCGTCCTTCATGCTCCTGCTTAAGTCTCAGGCTCTGCTTGGGACCTTTTCCAACAACTCCAGTCTACACTGATCTCTCTTTCTCTGAACCCCAGAAGAACTGGAGACAGACTTTCAGTCTCAGTGATCAGTTGTTCAACAATCTTCAAAGCAGAACTATTTAAAAGTGTCTCATGTCGTTTAAATAAACCAACCTTGAAAAGGTATTCAGCACACTACCTGGTGCCTGTTCAATGTACAACAATTGTTGGCCAGCTCTTGCTGCTTCTCCTATTTCCCATGGATATGCTTATTACCACTTGGACACGTACGGTAGATGGCATTCTTGGGAACAGCACACTCCTTGAGACAGGGTTGCGTGGGCATTTGCTGTTTTGCCAACCCTTTCTCTCCCACTCAGGAAAACATCCTAGAGAACTCAATGAATGAATATGCCATTATTATTAAGATAACCTTGAATCTACTCTAATTCGTGTTTATTTTTTAAATCATCTGCCAACACTGGTACTTCAGCTTTATGAGTCACAGATTCCTTGTGGCACACCTCATAATACGAGGTGACTCACCAGTGTGCTGTGTCCCTGAAGGTAAGAACTTCTGCTGGAAGTGTTCCCCTATGTTTGTTCTGTCTTCCTGGATAGGCTGCAAACTCAGGAGGGACCCTGCCCCACCCTGGTAACCCAGCACAGTGCTTGGTAGCTATGATAAGCAGCCAGGTGCTGGGGAGCTGCTCTCTAGCAATGCTTAAAAGAAAGCCCCAGGTTGTCCAAAGCTAGAACCTTCAGGGGTCTATGTGGTTCTGCCCAATTCCTATAAAGATCTCTGTGAAGGGAGAAAATATCATCAGAACATTTCTGTATATTCATCAGGACATTTTGGGGTGCAGGTGACAGAAACCTGACTCATATTTCCATAAGCAAAAAAAAAAGGGACAAAAATTATTTCATATGAGTGAAGAGTCTAATGATAAAGTTAGGTTCAGCTAAGGCTAGATTCAGATGTTCAATTTTTACCATCAAGACTGTCTCTCATGGTACCTCAACTTTTTTCCCCCAAGCTGTCTTTATTTTCTAGCGTGTTTGACACTACTTGTGGCAAAGACTATCACCAGAAGCTTCAGGATCATATTATATCAATTTGACAGTGGCGGGCAAAACCCTGTCATTTTCCCATTTTATCAGAATCCCAGAGCTGACACTCAGATGCAGGATTAGTCACATATCTATACCTGAACAAATTCTTGTGTCTAGGTATGACCAGGTGTGGGTCACGTGTCCAACTTAAGGATGGGTGGGACAGACATTATGCACAATAACCAGTCTTAGAGTTCAGAAAGATGATATCCCAAGAGAATCTTGATGTATTTCTAGAGATAGAAGAAATGCATGCTGGGCAGGCAAGTATTTTTGACATCTGGTAATCCTGAGTAAGGCACAATGGTTATGTATAGAAGCAGGAACAAAAGTTTCCATGTCAACTACTGTCTCCATGGTGAGAAAAACACTGATCCATCGCATCGTCTTTGGACAGATGGGAGCCTTTCGCAGAATACTCTGGACTCTTAAGTTAGCGCCAGCGTTACAGAATTGTAGCTATCTGGCTCTCACGGGCTGAGTCTGAGCTAGCTGTTGATGGCATCTACTGAGCTACATGGAGGAGGACTTCATAGGGAGTGAGTGCAGGTTACATAACCAGCATGCAGGGACATTCAGAAACAGCTGTCAGCCAGTTAGCAAGAAGGTAAATGCCTTTTGTCCTCCTGTGATTGCTGTGTCTCAGGAACTGCCTTCTCATGTGGCCCCAGAGAAGACAATAACACTATCCACACCCCATCCTATCTCCAGTCTTGATCTTCTCTTATTGATTACTTTCCATTCCCTATAATCTACAGTTGCCCCTGGCCAGGGTTGCCACTGCCTAAGACCATAGAGAAATGTGTTAGCTTGGCGAAGAGTCCCTTCTTTGAAAAGATTTTTTTATTTTTTGGTCAGTGTGCTTTTGAAGAGAAAAAAATAACTGCAATTGAAAGACAAGTCTGATTATGCAGAAACCTTTCCTCTCGTTGGTTTTTCCTGTTAGAGAACTATACTAAGTGGTTTCAAACGTCATGGTGGTTTTTCTTAGGTCATTTTCTATTGCAATAATTGAATATCACAGAATGGGCAAATTTTAAAGGAGAGGAATTTCTTTAGCTCATGGTTCTGGAACCACTAAGAACATGGTGCCAGAATCTTCTCACATTCCTGTTAGGACCCTTCTTCTGCATCATCGCCTGGCAGAAGGGATCACGCAGAGAGACACAGCAAGCGTTCAAGAGAGCTCACTTTTACAACAAAGCTGCTCGCGTGATAGCCCGTTAAGCCAGGAATGGATTAACCACCCATTAATGAGGTTCCCACCTCTCCACACTGCTGTACTGCAGGACCGAGTTTCCAACACATGAAATTTGAGGAGCACATTTAAAATAGCATGACTATTTTATAATAATCCTCTAATAGTAAGAGCTGTAGGCAGCACAAGGATAATAAAGTTTTAGGATAACCAAACAAGAAGTGACCTTAACAGTCATCCTGACTCTAAGATTTGAGTTCACAGGTTGAAATTGTCTTATTCGCTGCTCTATTCCTAGTATCCAGCATCCTAATACTCTGGATATGCAATTATACTTACTGTGCTCATGACAGACATCACTAATCAATCAGCATGTTCTTTCCCATTGATTGAGGGTTGGGTCTCAGAATCATTCTTATCATAGGATCCTAATAATTTAATGCCAGCCAAATCATATCAACTCAAAACCCAAAATGGCTTTACCATTTCTGACCAGTGGCTTGTCCAAAGATTATAGGGTCTTAAGCAGAGAGTTTTTTTTTCTTCTTTCAATCCATGTAGCTTCCATTTAAGAGAAACCAGGGCTAGAGCGGTGGCTCAGTGGTTACAGCACTTGGCTGGCTTGCATGGGGACCTGGGTTCAAACCCCAGTACCATGTACACAACGGAGTGTCTGAGCAACAAAGGCCACATGAGAAACTAGATAAAATTGATTCATTCCATTTAAGAGAAACCAGAGGTTTAAGCAATTTTATGTCATCTTCAATGGTAACTTCTTTGGGTTTTGCTGTTAGTACACACTTACTCCATTTCACAAACTTAGCAGCATTTCTCAGAAAAATAAAATTAAAAATCAGATGTCAGACACCATAAATTAATTTCTAAGAAACTGCATATGCTTACCAATGAGTTTGAACTCCTTGGAAGTCTGTAGGATAATAATCAGCATGTAGAAGCCAGTCTACAAGTGTGAGGCTAAAGGTTTAGGTGCTGAAAGAACACACCATCCCATCCTGGGAGTTCTTCATCTTCCTTGGGTGCTGGCCATTTAGCATTTCAATGGTAGAGAAAGGACACTTGGAATGAACTACACCCAGGCAGCACACTTCCTTCCTTTTAGATGTTAGACTAAGTGGCTTTAGGAAACAGTCAATCACAGACAATTTGGACTCCTGCAAATAACAGCAGAAGTTAAACTGACTTTGTATGGAAGAGAAATAGGTCCCTGGAAAACATCTATCCAAATGAAGCCATCGTGCTGGGCGATGGATGTGGCCAGCAAGATCATAACAAGCCAGTCAAATTACTGTGGTAATGGGAGTGAAAAAGGCATGGGGGGCTGGATCTCTTGGATAATCAGAGCTGCAGATGATCAAAAACACTTTTGTTGAATTGGACTAATAAGCTACTAGATTGGCTTCAGTCCCAATGAACAAGGACTATAGCCAGGTCTACCAGCAATAAGATCATACTTTTAATACCCAATAGTTAAAATAAGGAGAGCAGAAAGGAAATTGCCATTTTGAGCCAGACTTACTTGAAGGCTATTATGCAAATTCAATGAACTTATAAGTTGCACCTAGCAGTCCAGAGGCTCCCTAGGCATCATTGGGCTGTGAACGGGCAATCAGCTATTCCCTGACAACTGCTAGGAAGAGGCAAACACACCTCATGCCTGCCTTTGTTCTTGGGCATTATTGGAATGATCTAGTGATTATCAGCTCCAAGGTTCAGCAGCGAGTTTCTGACTCAGATCAGCAATTGGGGATTTGCATGTCTCTAACCATCAGAAGACATGCACCTTTGTATCTGCATTAGCAACTAAAGCAATTGTGTATATGTTAGGAAGGAGCAATTTAGGAGAAAGATTCCAGGATTTTAAAAGAGAGAGATCTAGCCTCTGAACCCAGCCTCTTGTGCGTGAGTGGTCCTACCTTTCTTACCAGAGATGGGTGTTAGTGGGGACCATTGAGAATGGTTAAGAGCTTAACTTTGAATATCAGACCTGTGGACATATTATAATTCTGGTATTTAATAGCTGTCTGGCATTGAATAATTTATTTAAATTGACCAATTCAGCTTTTTCTTTTCCAAATGTGAGTTACAGTATCACCTGTTTGCTCTTCATAAAGTGGGAATGATAACATTCTTATAAAAGAAAAGTACTTAGAGTGCTTAGCGCTGTATGGAACATTTGCCAAGATAAGCCATATATTGGGACATAAAATAAGTCTTAATACATTTAAATGGATTCCAGTTGTACAAAATGTTTTCTGACCAAAATGAAATTAAATTAGAGATCAATACCACAAAAACATCCATTAAATCCTCCAAATATTTGAAAACTATGTAAGATACTGCTTAATACTCCTTGGGCTACAGAAGAAATCAAAAAGGAATTAAGACAGTATTTTGAACGAAGTGACACTTGAGAGGTGATAGAAATGGTAGGGGGTTGGACGTAAGTGAAGGGAGAGAATCCTTGGGGGCATGCTGCTGGGGACTGTACCTTGAGGCTGGCCTATTCCGTCTCTCTTTCCCAGGCACCATGAGCTGAGCTCCTCTCTCCACCAGGCCATCTGCACCAGAGGCCTCACCACAGGTCCACAGCAATGGAGCCAGCTGACCGTGGACCAAGCTCTCAGAAACCATGAGCCAAAGTAAATCTCTCCTTCACTTAAAGTGCTGTTATCGGGTATTTGATTACAGTAATGGAAAGCTAACACACATCCCAATCAAAATCCTAGCAAAGTTTACTGTACAAATTGACAAACTCAATTTAAAATTGATACAAAAATGCAAAAGACTTAGGATAGCATAAACAAATTTTAAAAGATCAATGTTGGAGAGTTAATACTACCTGATTTCAAGATGACTTATAAAAATCAAATGATATAACGCTAGTTTCAAGACAGATAATTATCTGGGTGCAGTGGTATACACTTTTAATCCCAGCAACTCAGGAGTCTGAGGCAGGAGGAGTGAAAGTCTGAAGTCAGCCTTAGCAACTTAGCAGGGTCCTAACTAAGCAACTTAGTGAGAACCTGTCTCAAAGTTTAAAAAGAGCTGCAGATGTGACTCAGTGATTAAGCACCCCTGAGTTTAATCCCTACTACCAAATAAATAAATAAATATGTGGCACCGAATAAAGAGTCCAGAAAGAGACCCAATAGGTATATGGACAACTGATTTTTGGTAAAAGTACAAAGCTAATTCAATGAAGAAAGAATAGTCGTTTTAACAATGAGCATTGTTAACAGTTAATATCTGTATAGGAAACAGAAGAGAAGAGAAGAGAACTTCATCCATCCTGCCAAAGTTCCTTCAGTCTGAAATGCCCCGCCAAGGACCCATGCCTTGCAGGTTTGGTCCCCAGCCCATGGTGCAACTGGGGGGGTGTGGCCTGTGTGGAGGAATTCAGGCCTTTAGGGTCAGACCTTTGCAGGGGATGTTGGGACTCCAGTCCTTTTCGCTCCCTGACTGCCAGGAGGTGAACAGACCTCCACCATACAGCCCCGCCACCATGTGCTGTGACATCGCCAGCCCAAAGCAACAGGTCTACATGAAGTTCTTTTCTCAGACATCTTCACACCTGCCCTTTCACCAGGTAAATATGACTTCCCCATTTGAAAGATGAGGATCAGAGATCCTGATCTGAATTCCAAATGATGGTGTTTTTTAATTCCTCCCTGCTTCCAAATAAAACTCGGGGCATCAACAAAACCTAGGTGAACTAAGTTTCAAGTGTTGATGGAAAACAAGAACAAACACAGATGAAGAGCCTCTGTCTGGGAACAATACTTCTGGCCCTGGAAGTGGTGCGTGTAGCTTATTAGCACAGCTGGAGATCTAGAAGTGTCTTGGGAGTGGGGAAGGAACAATACATTTCTAATATTTGGTAATTATCATGAAAATTACTTGCTTCTTGTTTACACTTAAACTTCAGCACAGAGGAAATCCACTTATTTTTTTTCTTCCAGTTTGATGTGTGTGATGCATCCAGCCAGCTGCCTCCCTGGACTCCTGGTCCCCTCTGGGAGCAGGGACTTGTTTATGCCTTTGCTGAAGGGACTGCACAGCCATGCATCTTCCCTGCCCCTGTACCCTCTTCTAAGAATGCTTCAGCAGGCTATGCCTTGGACAGCCCTGCTGGATCCCCTCACCGTAGTGAAACTGCAACATCGGATGTGGGGACAGGGAGAGAGCAAGACCCCAGATACCTTTCAAAACAGCTGTGGAACCAGGCCAGGGCACAATCATTTGTCATTTCACCATCTTTAGAAGAAGGGTAGTTAGTGGTGAAGCAGGAAGTCGAGAGCCTGGATTGAACACTGAGTAATTCTACAACTTGGTGCCTTCATCTTTTTTCACCCCATAGGATGAGAGTAAAACTAGCATCCCACAGGATTTGACAATAGCCATCATTTCTGAAGCCTGTACTATGAGCTGGGTGCTGTGCTAAAGGTTCCCATGTGCACCTCATTCCAACAGCCTTATCTGAGACACTATCACTTTGTTTTACAGATAAGGAAACAGAGGCTCAAAGAAAATTGGGACCTGCCCAAAGAAACTAACCACTTGGCTCTAGACTCAGAGCATCTAAGCCCGGTGATAGAGAGCTTAGCATGGATTTTGTATAAGGTACACATTCAATCAATGTTGGCTGGAACCATCGACTTCAGTAGTAGCACTCAGTAATAATTGAGACATTTAATACCACTCCTTTTATTACTTATTTATGGTAAAATAAAACATGCATGGTGCAATGATTATGTAAGACACACACCATGGCATCCACCACTAGGTTGAGAAATAGAACTTTCCAACCCATGTCAAAGCCCATCATGGCCCTGTCAAATCGCAGCACCCTAAACAGTAACCATGATCTTGACTCACACGGGAAGAACTTTGGTGGATTCCTTTTTGCTTTATCAGCCAGTGTGCTTTTCTGGACACTAGCTTACTCTTCAGCGTATGTTTCATGTCTCTATTGACCTGGGAGTGTCCATTCCCACCTCACCCCAATCCCAGGTCTTTATCGTACAATTTATCTGGCTTGCTCTCTAATATAGCCTCACTCTTCCCCCGCCGCTGCCAGTCAACTTTCAACTGGACTTCGTTTTGTTCATCTCTATTGTCCATACCCTGCTCAGTTCTTATTCTACTAATGGCAGTTTCTCCCCATGGAGGCTTCTGTCCTGGAAGGGAGCACAGGTGGTCAGCTTGAGGAGCTCCTAGGGGTCAGACTGCTCCAGCCTCGGCACACTTCTCCAGATCCCTCATGCTCCCCCATTGCTAGCTTGGGCAAAATATCCCTTACTTTCAGAGGCCACTCTCAAATTGATCAATGTGTCCCTTAGTAAGTATCTACAGCCTATTTTGGGTTTCTCCTGTCCTTGGGTCTACCAGTTACCCCTTCACGTCCGTTCCCTCTTCATGCACAGACACTGCCACCATGTGAACCTTGGAGCAGTTACTTGTTTGTCCCGCTGCTTGTGTTGGGGGAGTCATGGGAATACCTTGCCATCTAATTTTGCTTTGGATTTTGTTATGTATTTCTTTTACTTTTATGTGGATGTTGAAGGAAACTAAAAAATGATGCTCCCATCATCCTCATCCTCTAAACTACCATCATTCCCATCCTCTAAAATCCCCTAGAGCTCTTGACCCTTCTTTGATCATAAGACTTTGTCCACTTTTCCCCATATCCACAGAAGACCAACAAATTTATCCTGCAAGAACCTGCGTCGTGGTCCACCCAACTCAAACTCTGCTCTCTATCTCTCGTGGTAGACTCACTCAATCGATCTGTTCTGGGAAGACAGGACTATGATCCTTCAGAATAGATTTCACCTCAGTGTAAGACATCATTTAAACAGCAAAAAAGGGCTGGGGCAGTGGCTCAGTGGTTGGAGCACTTGCCTGGCATGCGCAAGGACCCAGGTTCAAACCCCAGAACCACATACACAACTAAGTGTTGGAGAAATGAAGACCAGGTGATAAAAAATAAAGCTGATTCTCTCTTTCCTCTCTCTCTCTCTCTCATTCTCTCCCTGTCTCTCTTAACAAATAAATAAATAAACAGCAATGTAAAGAGCTTCCAGGCAGAGAAGAGATCAAAGCTCCTTGCAGCAGAAGGAAGTTGGTCTACAGATGTAAGATCTCTTCTATGTTTGGTGTCTTGGGGTCCCCAACAGTGCAGAAAGACCCTGAACATACCTAGCTTCTTTTAATTAATCTTATCTTAAGATAACAAAAGTCCCTGGATATTAGACCTCCAAGCTATTGAATCTGAGATTTCCATAGGTCACCAGAATATGTCTAAACTATGGTTTTATTATTATAAGCATGTGGATGATGGCAAGCCTTGCTCCTGCTTTCCATGAATTCACAGTCTGAGTCAACACAATGAAATGACATGAATTTATATTTACTGCATCTCGTATTTGTGCAGAACCCCAAGATAATATTTGGCTCAGGGAGGAAATGTCTGACTATTGGAGGTCCTCATTAAGGGATTAATAACTGTGTATCCTTACAAGAAGAAAATATATGAGAAAAAATAACTTGTACAATAAGAGGTCTTAGATTTTGTTGTGGCTCTTATGAGTACTACTCACCGGCTATCTTTTGCAAAAATAGAGTAAACTCTTTTTAGAACACTGGTGTTGGAAAGAGAAGGTCTTCGCCTCTTTTTCAGTCACTCCCTGTCCACCCTTTATCAGGAGAGAGTCATCTGATAGGCACCACTTGAGGGTGCTGACTGATTCTCAGCAATAGTGGACAGGTCATTGTGGATGTAGTATTTTGTTCTGTTGGTAAAAGACAAATGTGAAAGGCCTAGAATATTCTAGAACTCTTCCTATTTCCATCAATAATTTTTCATTTTCATCCTGAGAACTGAAGAGATCTAAGTATATCTCATGGGTTCTAAAAATTATTTGTCAAATTTTATTTTGAAATACATATAATCCACCTTACCTCCACAATAAACAAATACCTTCACATGTGCTATATGCCAATTGTTAATTCTCTGAGTCTAACACCATTATTAATTTGCCCCACACTTTTGTGTATGCTTATAAATCTTTAACTTTCCCACTACCTTTTTTCTTTTTGTTGTTAAGAATTTTCTGATATATGTTGAACTGCTTTTAAAACTATTTTTGCTAGCAGCTGGGCGTGGTGGCTCACACCTGTAATCTCAGTGGCTTGGGAGGCTGAGGCAGGAAGATTGAAAGTTCAAAGCCAGCCTCGGCAACTTAGGCCCTAAGAAACTTACTGAGACTCTGTCTCAAAATAAAAAGGGCTAGTGAAGTGACTTAGTGGTTAAGCACCCCTGGGTTCATACACAGTGCGAAAAACAACAACTATTGGTTGCAATCCCTTACGTGTTTGAGTAATATTTTCTTAATACTGGGCATATTAGATAGGTGTTAGCTATGAAAGACAGAATTCCAAACCAAATTTGCCTGAAAGACAAAAGGCATATTACCGATTTGCATAACAGGGAAGCCCAGGAGTAGGGCTGGAGTAAGCTCCAGCTAGATTCAGTCACCCTGATGGGGTCCTGCAGTCCTGGGTGCTTTCCCCTGGGGAGGCTTCCCTACCCTTGCAGCGGGGCAATAGCCCCCAACAACCTCCGGCTGCCACCCTTCCAGCATCGAGGCAGCAGGAAGGGCCTCCACTTCCCAGTGCTCTTGGGCCCTGCCTCCCAGGCCCACCTCTGTAGCTGGAAGGTGGAGCAGCTATCCCAGAATCATTAGTGGAAAGTGGGGAACTAGGACCGAGGTAGCAAAACGGCAGGGGTCTGTTCTACTGGGCAATCTAAGCAAAATGCAAAAGCGTGCTGAACCCCCAGGCTGCACTCGCCCCACCTGATGTCAGTCCCTGATTTCAGATCCCCAATTTCCCCAGAACGGCCTCGCATGCTGCTCTGATGATAGGGAAACACCATGCACTTGAACTTGAAAAAGGAACGCATGCTGTAACAGCTTCTCAAACAGCTGAGATAGTTGAGTCTTCACCACGAGATCTGTCAAGAAAGGGTGGCTTTGGATCTTAACAAACCCGTCACTTGAGCACAACCCACAAAGGCTCCTCAGCCACATGGGCTCAGAGCCTGTCCCTCTTAGGTCATTGTCACTCACTCCGCTTGTGGTGTGAGAGACTGAGACAAAGCGAACGCTTGTCACCAGAAGTTCATGTCCGGCGCTCCTTAATGACTATGTGACTTTTCCTAGCTGCAAAAGGAGGTCAGTGAAGCCTTTTCCCAAATCATAAGGTGCAATGAGGCTAGAATATTTTGAGGGCAATTTCTTTAGCATGAGTGAAATGTTAAGTAATTAAAAATTGTTACCTTTTATGTTAATTATATAGGAATATTCAGTTTGTTTATGTAAAACTTAATTATCTATCTAGCCCCCTGCAGTAGATCACCTCCACTGACAGCATATTTCTTTATCCCTCTCCTTTACCAGGAGAATTTATAGTCCCCGTGGGCTTTGTGCTTTTGACCATGGACTTGCCTTGGCCAATGGTGTGTCAGTAAAGGGGCACACACAGAATACTGGGAAGCACTTGATCCCTGGGCCTGCTCTCTCTTGCTCTTCTGCCTTCCCCATGTGGACATGCCTGTACCAGCCTGCTGGAGGGAAACACATACAACAGAGCCAAGTGACTGCTGGGTCACCTTGGCTAAAGTCACCCCATGTCAACCATCGGTCAACTTCCTAAGTTAGAAAACTGCGCAGCTGAGCCCAGGCTAAATGGGCAATTTGTAGATTTGTAGCTAAATAAACATTGTTCAACCCACTAAAGCTCTCTCTTTTTACCCCCACATCATTTTTGTGGCAAATTGTAATGCTCCAATTTCTCCGAACTTCAAAATGGAAATAGAGTTCTAAGATTTTTTAAAGCTTTCTAACATTGGGGTACTCTAAAGTAATTTTTGTGCAGTACCTCATTTAATCTACTCAATATTCTTAAAAGCCAGGTTTGAATTTTACTGTTTTACAGAAGAAGAAACTGAGGGTCAGAGAAGTGAAGTAAGTTGCCTAAGGTCACACAGCAAGAATAGTAGAATTGGATTTTCCCTCAGAGAGCCTGTTCCTCATACCAGTTCTCAGTCTCCATTGCATTTGATTGATTGCCTTGCACTGTTGCTCCACCCACGAATCACCCTACTTGGCCTTTCTGTAGATGTCATCTTGATCTCCGGTGGTATCATATTTGTTGACTTTGGATCCTGGACCTTTCTTGGATTTTATTTTCTTTTGTCATACTGAAGAATGATGTATGTATTGCCTCACTGGTTTGACGCCTCAAAAATCACAAATTGTCAGATTCTTTATATTTCTTGGTTGTAAATAAATGGGGGAAGGGATGTTGTTTTCCAGAGATCTTAAGAATCTAGCATTAGCCCATATTTGACTCTCACCCTTTACTCTGGGTTTCTCCCTAGTCCTTAAGTTGCCCTCTTCTGTCCACCCAAAAGAAGTTATTTTTAAGTTGTAGTTTTGTCCAAAGAGCATTTTTCACAGAATGCCTTGGAAGATTCTGGACATTCTCTTCAGCTCAGGAACTGTCCCTCAACTCCACCTCCTCAGTCTGGGGAGCTTCTTTTAGTTTACACAAGGGTCACATGTTTTGTTTTCATACCCAAGTATTTCCCTTCTATAACCTTGGCTACATTTCCCTAAGGAAAGCTGGTCTGAGATCTTCCGAGGACAGAGGTGGGCAGTGTCTGCTCTCAGCTAAGGAGAAAATCACTACAGAGACCTTCCCCCGCACCCCACAGCCACAACCATGGCCTCCCCTGGCTCCCCTTCCTTTTCTTTGTTCTGTGCCCAACCCACTCCCATCCGCTTTGTTAAGGTTCTTGGCTCTGTACTCATGACAATACCGCTCTTTTATGAATGCTTACAGAACCTTAAATATTGGCTCACACGTTTAGTTAAGCACATACTTACTGAGTGTGACTTGTGCTGGGCTCTATCCTCGAAAAAGCTCACAGTCTACCATAGATAATGACACCACAACAAATGAGATAGATTCAGGTGAGGATGGTGATACTTTAAAAATAGGATGGAGGGCTTAGGAAGAACACCTAGGAGACTGGAGGGTGGGAATATGGTAGAATCATCTCAGAAGGAGATCTTGGACCTCCACGAGATATCCATTAAACTCAGGGGTTCTTCGGGGGAAACAGCAACATGGAGAACCCAAGCTGGGCATCCATGACATGGCATTAGCCTTGGATAATAAGTATATATACATTTGTTCTTGAATGTTTGATAATGTTTCCCCCTCGATTGTAACTCTATATCCATCCAATAATTAAAAAAAAAATAGGATGGTGGGGGCTGGAGCAGTGGCTCTGAGGTTATGGTGCTTGCCTGGCATACGCAAGTACACCGGTTCAAATCCCAGCACCACGTACACAACTAAGTGTCAGAGCAATGAAAGCCATGTGAAAAACTCACATGATTCTCTCTGTCTCTCACTGTCCTTCTCTCCTTAAAAAAACAAATAGGATGGTGGAGAGAACGGATAGGAAGATGGAGAGAACACCTTCAGGCAGGCTGATGAGAGGGGAAAGATCTCTGAGAAGGTGAGGAATCTGGCAAGGGATTCAGTGTTTCTGCTGAGGAAAGAGTGGCCCAGTGAAGGGTGTGGAAAATGCAGAGCCCTGTGGTAGAAACCATCCTGGGGTGTGCAGAAAGGGGTCTGCTTTGACAAAATCAGAACTGACAAGACACAGTGCAAAAGACAGCTGCAGGGGAATGGCAAATCTGCCAATCACACCAGAGGAAGGAATTTGGGGTTCACCCTAAATGGAATTGACATATTAGAGGGTATAAATCATGGGAGTGGTCTCTGATTGATGTTTACTAACAATCTCTTTGCTGTGTGCAGACTGGATCGACGGGGAGGAAGGGCTATCATTCTCAGAAATAAAAATAGAGATTTGGACAAAGATGGAAAATGTCATGACTTATTTTAAACAACTTTTCTCCTTCCTATGTATATTAAGTCTGTTTGCTTTTAAACTTGGACCAAAGTTTGTATTTTATTCTGTTATTTATTAGTTTAATCCAAACTAGAATCACCGTCAGGTATTTAGATATTTAATCAGTTAATTCAGATTTGCAGCTGGGTATTTAAATTGGGCATCTGGTAAACCTTCTCTCCCTTAAACGTGGGAGAAAGTCACTACAAAGTGGTGTCATTATCTATGTTAGACTGTAAGCTTTCTCGGGGATAGAGCCTAGCACAAGTACACACTCAGTAAGTATGTGCTTAACTAAATAGGCAATCAAATATTTAAGTTAAACTTGGAATTCACCTCTGAAGTCCTGATGTCTAAGTTTACTTTTCAATCTGCAACCTAGTAAGTCTTCCCTTACCAACCTTCTAAACTTGGCAACATCAGAAATGTCTATAACATTCAGCTCATTGTGAAGCAGTGATTTGCAGACCTGCAGAAGGGTGGTTACTAAGAAAACAAGCCACTGGCTTGTGTTAAGTCATTCTGGTCTGATCTCGATACCTTGCAGCTGCTCACAGCCCCAGTTAATAGAATTGGTCACTTGAACATTGTTCAGACATGCCTATACCTTCTTCTCTGCTGTGAAGCAAGGACATTTGCTAGGCAGTTTCTGGGGCTCTGCCAGACACCAGCCCGAGGCTTTCACACATTGACAAGGTAGCAGGTGACACCTGGGAACGCTCCCGGCACTGCCGATGCCTCCTCTTCAACTATTTCCTCACTCGCTGTCAGATCCCACATCTCATAGGCCGAGTTTATTAGTCAAGGTGGCCACGCTCCTCCAGGTGAAGTGAGAAGAGCTTGACCCTTCTCTGTGAAGTGTCACCAGTTCCGTAGGTTTAAACAGTGCTGCGGAGGAGATGATCTACCGTGCACTTTGGTTCCTATAGATTCTGAGCTTTATTTGAATAAGGCTTCTCTCTGCCCCCGGAGTAGGCCAGTCCAAGAAAATGCAAGCCAAATGAGACCACTGATAAACCTGCAGTTTCCTCTGAAGTCACCGGGGCCTTCGGGGGCAGGGGACTATTTCACCTTTTAGTGTAGAATCTTTGGAAATAGGATTTTAGACCCAGAAAGAGTCTTACAGGTCCTCCAGTCATTTGGCAGAAGGATAATGTGTAGCAAAAAGTTTAATTTAATGTCCTATGACCGTGGAGCTATCTTACATAGTATTCTCCCTTTATGCATGGATAACTCGCTCCAGGACCACCAGCGGATGTCTGAAACTACAGCAGCACCAGACCATATGCATACTGTTTTTCCTATACCTACATATCCTTGATGGCTAAGGCAGGGGGATCACAAGTTCAAAGCCAGCCTCAGCAACTTAGCAAGGCCCTAAGCAACTCAGCAAGACCCTGTCTCAAAATAAAAAATAAAAAGGGGGGTCAGAGCGGTGGTTCAGTGGTTGGAGTGCTTGCCTGGCATGCAGAAGGACCCGGGTTCAAAGCCCAGCACTCACACACTCACAACTAAGTGTCAGAAAACAAAGCCCAGATGAAAAAATAAAATAGATTATCTCTCTATCTATCTCCCTCTCTCTCTCTCTTAAAATAGGGGTTACTTGGACACAAGCACTGTGATTCTGCAATAATTGTTCCAATAACTGAGATGGCTACTAAGGGACTATTAGGCCAGAAACACATGTGGCATGGATATGCTAGAGGACGATTCAGAGCCAGGAAGTTGGAGCAGGATGAAACAAGATTCTTCATGC
This sequence comes from Aplodontia rufa, assembly GCA_004027875.1. NCBI lineage: Eukaryota > Metazoa > Chordata > Mammalia > Rodentia > Aplodontiidae > Aplodontia > Aplodontia rufa. The sequence continues at coordinate 23,294 of PVKS010002110.1, forward strand.
TCCTCAGAATGGCATGCAATTTAAAGATTATGAATCATTTATTTCTGGAATATTCTAATATTTTCAGACTGCAGTTGGCCCCAGGTAGCTGAAATCTTGGAAAGTGAAACTACAGGAAGGGTTGGACACTTTTTGTGTGAAGTATCATATATATCACACACCACAGTAGGTTTTATATACAGGTTGATCTTCTTCCTCCTGACAATTTTAAAACAGATGCTGATATTACCATATCATATGTGGGAAAACTGAAGCCTAGAAAGATGAAGCAAGTTGCTTAGAATTCCAGAATCTTTAGCCACTACAGAATCTATTGCTATTTGTAAATATTGACTTTATTCTCCCCATATGATTGTGCACCTTCCTACCCTCTAGATGTTGGGCTTGGCCATTCGACTTGCTATGGACAATGGAACGTGAGCAAACACAGTACAAGCCACATCCAAGCAAAGGCTTTAAATATGATGTGTGATGTCGCTTGGCTCTTACTCCACTCTCTGTCATGAGAGGTCATGCCCCAATAAGAGCAGCTCACTAACCTGGGTTCTGCAATAATAAATGGACCTGAACACTATCAATGCAGAAGAACAGCTAGGACTCACCTGCAGCCAACAGCACATAATATGAAAAAGATGTTTGGTTTTGTAAGCTATTGAGATCTGGGAGCTGTTTGTTACACAGCATGACCTAGTGAAAGGTGATGAACACAGATGTACAAAGCCAGGATCTATACACAGATCTTTTTGCCTTCAAATTTCCACCATACTTTCCTGTCTATTCACTCACTTGTTTTAGCCTTCGTCAGAAGATATTGCTTTTTCAGATCCAGACCTTTAAACGTTCTCCTCTCTAGCACCCAAGACATTGTCTTTCTATTGTCTTCCTAAGGCTCAATATCCTGCTCCCATAGATGCCCTCCTACCAGCTTTCATCAGTGATGAACCTTCTGAGCAATTAAAGACAGAAAGTCCAGGCTGAGCACAATGACACATGCCTATAATCCCAGTGGCTTGGGAGGCTGAGGCAGGAGGATCGCAAATTAAAAGTCAGCCTCAGCAACTTAGGCCCAAAGCAACTCAATGAGCCCTGGCTCAAAATAAAAAGGAAAAAGGAAAAAGGGTTGGGGATGTTGCTCAGTGGTTAAGCACCCCTGGGTTCAATCCCCAGTACCAAAAAAAAAAAAAAAAGAAACAAAAAAACCAGAGAAGGCATCAAGCATAAACTCCCTCAACTTCCCCCTCCCACACTTCTAGATTTATTCCTCCCACCGCCTTTTCTTCCCCTTTCCTTTTAGCTCCATGAAAAAGCTGTCTTGTCTTCTGTCCAGGGATCATTTCTCAACTCTTCGCTTAATCCTCCTTCAGAATCCCACCCTATTATCTTATTTCTTTCATTCATCTTCCTTTCTAATATTTTTCCCATTAACCTGCAAACAAAAATATCCCCCTTTTTCTAAAACAAAATTTAAAATGCCTTTTCTGACCTCTTCTTAGGCTCTTTTTAAATTGCTTGCCTTCCTTTGACTCCAAAATCATCCACCAAATTTATTCCTTCAGTAATCTCATTTCATCCCCATCTTTCTTTCTTCTTCTGTCCATCACTTCCAGACTCTACCTACAGTGCTCTGGTGAACCTGCCCTTACATAGAACATAGCAGACTTCCTAATGTTCAAATTCAATGATTTCTGGTCACACTTGCTCAACTTGTTGGGTTGACAGATAAAATACAATATTCCCAATTATATGAAATATGTTGGATATAAACATAGATTATTTTTATCTGAAATCCAAATATGAGGTGCCTGTATTTTTAATCACTAAATCTGACAACCCTATCAACTTGGTCTTCTACATTTTTATCTCAATAGCATTTCCTTCCTTGAAATTTTCTGTGTTTCCAGGACCTAATTACTCTCTGACCACTCTTGTTTCCATCTCCTTGCAGGGTTTTTTCTTTCTTTCTGGGCCATAAATGTTGATATTCCCAAGGTTGTTTTCAGCATTCTTCCACTCTGTGAGAACTAATTCACACTCATGATTCCATCTCATTTGTGCTGACTCCCAAATATTTACTGCCAATTTTATCTGGCCTTTGGAGCATTAAATTGACATGCCTAGCAATTAATGGAAGGCATCCACTTGTTGCCCCATAACAATGTGAACCTCAAAATTCCTTAAACCGCACTAGCTCCTGCCTGAAAATGTATTCCTCTGGCTGTGTTCTCTACCTCAATTAAAAGCAAATCCAGAACCCACAAACATTTCACTGATCACAAATAATCACAATTGTGCTTTGCTTTCCTCAATCATATTTCCCTGTAGCTTTAGGTGTCTCATGAACTTGATGCCTGTCTGTATTCTGTTCTGCCTCTCCATGCTATGGCCACTGCCCTAATTCAGGTCCTCTTCTCTGCTTATCTGGATAATTGTGTGAGTTCTTCCTGCCCACCTCCCTGCCCTCTGGTCTTGTGACCCCTCTTGGCCATACTCTGCATTGTAGCCAAGGTAATCTAAGCTCCAATCCATCCTTTTTCCTACTTAAAAGTGTACTTGAGGAGCTGGAGCGGTGGCTTGATGGTTGTGGTGCTTGCCTGGCATGCACAAGGATGCAGGTTCAAACCCCAGCACCATGTACACAACCAAGTGTGGAGCAATGAAAACCACGTGAAAAACCATATAAAATTCATTATCTCTTTCTCTCTTACTATCCCTCTCTCTCTTTAAAGAATTTTTTTAAAGTTTATTTGACTTGTTCATAGGGCAAATACGAACTCTTTAATATGATCTTGAAGGCTCTTCACAATCTGGTAACATCTTATTCTTTCAACTTTACTTTTTGGAACACCTGTCCACAAGCCCTCTATTATAGCCACAATGGATGTTTTATTATCTCTTAATCACAAGCTGTACTTCACTTTCCTTAATCATGGACTTTCCTTTGCAAAGATTACACATATTGCAAAAACTTATCTCCTCTGCCTCAAGGATCTCACACCCTCCAGTATTCATATATACTTTGCTTCCCTGGAAGTTTTATATTCCCTCATAAGACCAGTTGAAATGTCATCTCTTCTGTAAAATTTCCTTCCATTATTCAGTTTCCCTGAATAGTATAGGGTAGTAACTCCTACTTCAGATTTATCAGTGAGTGAGTTGCTATTCTAAGAATTAATGCATTTTATCTGACTCATATACATCAAATGATACACAAATTAATGCATTTCCTTTGACTCATATGCATCAAAGAGAATGTGAGGCTAATATAGACCTGTCTCTTTTTGCTTAGCATTAGCTGGCAAAGTTAACAAGTGCATATTTGAAGTTAGGATGAGTAAGTCTAGAGGCCTAATGTTCAGCAGGAAAACTACAGTTAATAATATTAAGTGCTGATAATTTGCTTTGAAATGAAGGATGTCATTTAGCGTTAATTATGAAGGTGGTTTTTTGCTCTGTCCTGAGTTTCCCCAAGTGGATGGGTTGAATTGGCTGACTGAGCAAACGTCCTTTCATCTCTCCTGTCTCCCTATGTGCACCTCTGAAGCTCTCAACCTGGTCAAAGAGGGCGTGTGAATCCACTCTCCATGGCTGTGACAAAATATTTGAGAAATCAACTAAAAGATGGGAAATTTTATTTTGGCTCATGGTTAGGGAGATTTCAGGCTGTGGTCACGCGGTTCAGTTGTTTCTGGTCCTGTGCTGAGGCACAACATTATTGTGGAGAGCGTGGTGGGAAGCCAAGTTGCTCACCTCATGGCAACCTAGAAGCAGAGAGAGGGCCTGAGACAATACAAGGCCTTGGAGGGCCTCCTTCCTCTGATGAGGCCCCACCTCCTAAGTTTCTACCTCCTTTCCATAGCCCATTAAATTGGGAATCCACTAATGGATTCATCCACTGGCCAGGCTGGAATCTTCATGATCAAATCACATTCCAAAAACCCACTTCTGAACACTGCTGCATTGAAGACCAAGCCTTCCACACATAAGCTTGGGGACCAGTTCATATCTAAACCATAACGGAGGCAGTCACCTAAGGCACAAGACTGTGCTGCGGGCTTACCAATGGCGCCCATCTTGGGCCAGCACATCAATGAATTCGTAATGCCCTCCCAAAATCCTGTTAAGACAAACTGCAAAGCCACATCCATATTTGTAGGAGAGTAATAAGCCATGCCTGTTATGAACCCAGAGAAATGAGCAACAATCACATCATGATTTGGCCACCTTGTTAACAGTATTTGGACTGCCACAATCCCATTAAATAATCCCAGCTAAACTTCTAGGACTCTATTTTCAGTCTGCAAATATGGTTCCTTGCCTAAAGTCCAAGTAGTATTTACATTTACCTTAAATGATATTTTTAAATTAGAGTTTGTAGCACTAATGAAGAATTTTTAATTAGTACATTTCATTTTTAAAACCTCAACAAATACGTCTGAACACATAATATCAGTAAACAAGTATAACACAGCCATTGTGCTCCATGAAATCATGATCTGGATGGAAGACAAACCACAAACTCATTAAAGGTTTTGTTTAATTATGAAAGTGAAAATAACAATACAAATAAAATCGCAAGTTAGAGCGCTATCGCTGCGTGGTGAATTGCCAAATGAGCACTTTGAATTAGAGTGATGGAGAGAGAATGAAGATATTCATTTACAGCCTTGATCACTCCTGTCAGGAGAAGACAATGATTGTGAATTTGGGTCCTTGGGAGAAAACATGCAATGTGAAATGGACACATCTGTGAGATGTGAGTATGTTATCTCTGGGGAACAGTAAGACAGTACAGAGATTTTAACAGATTACTGTTTTCTTGTAATAATGACTGATAGAAAATGTTTTTTTGGCTAAAGAATTCCTCTCTGGATAGTTTTCCTAGTGGATATTTGGAGTACCTGTCCCTTAACTTTTAAACATTGATTGTTATTGTTTAGATATGAAATGTCCCCCAAATCCACACTGTGAAACAGTGCAGGAAGTGATTTGGTTATGAAAGTCTTAACCCAATCAGTGCATTGATCTACTTGAATGGATTAACTGGGTGGCGTCTCTAGGGAGGTAGGGTGTAGCTGGAGGAGGTAGTCACTAAGTATAGGCCTTTGAGGTTCATGTTTTGTCCCGAAGAGCAGTACTCTTTCTGAGCTTCCCGATTGCCACGTCCTGAGCTGCTTTCCTCTGTCATACTCTTCCACCATGATGTCCTGCCTCACCTCTGTAGAGTGACATCTCTGAAACTGTGAAGTCCCCAAAGAAACGTTCCTCCTCTACATTTCAGGTCTTTTGGTCACAGCGACAAAACAGCGATCCACGTGGGGACTCCCCATTTCTTACTCCAGGGATAAAACTTGCATTCTAACACCCAGGCAAAAACTAGTTCCATTCTTCAGTCACAGTGGTTGGTTCAGAGTAAATATGTACCTCACACCAAGCAAGCTAACCAGACTCAAATCAGGTTCATTGTGGCCTTTTGCTTGCAAGGCTAGGAAGAAAGAGGTATTCACACTTTACTGCCAGGCTTGAACCTGGGATGCTGTCCCTACTTCAGCTACCTTGCCAGCGTGTGGAGCTTCCGGAGGGGCACCAAACAGGAGAGGACTGCTTAGTGCAGAGACAGAGTCCTGGGAGCATCTTTTACTAAATCCAGCTGTGCTGGAAGCAATAAGATTCAACTTCGGACTTTCAATTATAGATAATAATAAAGTCCTTTTCCTTGCTTAATCTAGTGTGGGTTTAGTCTTTTTTTTCATTTCTAATCAGATTAAATGGCTTGTGTCATTTATAAGAGTCCTTATTTTCAAAGTCCTTAGTCTCATTTCAACATAACATCTTGATTACAATAACTAACACTTTTCACATCTCACACTACACCCTTTATTAATTCTTCCAAAACTTGCCCATCAATTAACTTACTCAGTTTCGAACACAATTTTCTGAAGTGGAATTGAGGAAGTATTATTGGTCCCAGTTGATAGAAGCATTCACTTTAACCCAAGGAAGCTGAGTTACTGATACTCCCAGTGAGTGTCCCCAAATTAAAACTTAAATCCCTGGGCTGGAGCCCAGGTCTTCTGATTCCTAGCCAGGGTTCTTTCACTGAATCCTCCTCTCAGTCCCCCCACCACCCCCATTTCAAAACCTGCCAGTTTTGTAGCGTCATTCCCAAAATGGGAACATCCTTCCCTACTGAAATACTCCATAGAGGTGGCTTCGGGACGAAGAACGTTTTGTGGATTATGGCTTCTCTAACTAGAAAAATTCCCCTATTAAGGGATAATTACAAATGTACTGGACAAGACTTAATCTGTGCTGGTAATGATGATGTTGGTGAAGATGACGATGACATCACATCAGGATAAAGAACATTCCAGATGTATTGCAGACTAGGAGCCAGGACATAGAGATTGACCACATTTGCAACTAACAATGACCACCACTGACAGCTCTTTGCTCTTAGCAGCTCTGGTCCATGCAGTCATACCCTGTGCTAAATTAAGATGTTAGTGATGGCGTCGAATGTCACTGGCAATCAGGCCCCCAGGTGCTGGAAGCCACTGAAGCCTGGCACATAGGCAGAACTGCTTGGCAGTACAAAATCCCCCTCAGGGGACACACTGGAAGAGAAATAAATGAATTCGACAGTGTGTGCCTTCGCCAAGCATACAACTGTTTCCCACAAGCAGCCATTTGTGAGACAGTAAACGGCTGTCTATCCTCTAGAGAAACGTGCCTCGGTGAGAGGGTCAGAATTGCTTGGTGCATCTCAGGGTCTTTTCAAGTATATCTTAGATACCAGGATGTGGCATAACCTCAGCTTCATTGCTGGTATCAAGAGCTGACTCACATCTATGCCAATAACCACTCTATGCTACACCTGACCTAGGCCCTTCCTCCATAGGAAGGAGGGCCTCCCACAGGGAGGGAATTTAACTCAAGTACTTGCTTCATTTCATTCAGTCTTACTCTCCATACCTATGTCCATCTCAATTTTTCATGATTAATATTTGCTTTTCCAAGACAGACTGATATCCTGTAAACATTGTTATTTCTAAGTCAGTTCACCAAAGTCAACTTCACATTGGCCATGAACTTCAGTCATTCCTTCCTTCAGCACATAGTTAATCATTCTCTATTGCTGAAAAGCACCATGTCAGATTGTAAGAGATCCGACTTATGTCAGGTCACCATTGTATCCTAGTCTCTTCCATATCTTGGCTCACAGTGAAATGCAAGAGAAGAATTGATAAGCTCTCTCTTCACTCTAAAGTTCTATGAATCCTTGGTTGCAAGCTGTGGTTAGAAGACACATATGTCAAAAGTTAAAAGACAGAGGCTGGAGCGGTGGCTCAGCGGTTATGGCGCTTGCCCGGCATGCACGAGTACACGGGTTCAAACCCCAGCACCCAAGTGTCAGAGCAATGAAGGCCATGTGAAAAACTAATAAAAATTGATTCTCCCTCTCTCTCTCTCTCTCTCTCTGTCTTTCTCTCTTAAAAAAAAGTTTAAAAGACAGAACAGGAATTTCAAAAAGCATTCAATAAGGACTAAGGTTTGAAAGTATTTGAAATTTTGAGAAGAGGAGAGATCTTGTAAGACTGGGGAAGGAAGTTAGGGAAGAAATTGAGGGCAAATTGGACTTATTGAAGATCTTGAAGAAAAGGAGTGTTGGGACAAGCTCCCAGTTGACAAAGCTGGAAGTTATTCAAATGGAACAGAAGAAATCAAGCTTCCAGGGGCTCCAATAGGACAGAGATTTCTGAATAGGAAGAAAAAGCACAAAATATAAAAACTCAGTGGCCTTGTGGAGCCCCATCCTAGTGCAGAGTATGGACAGTGCACAAAATAAGTGAAATACGGAGGGTGCTGGATGGTCAATGAAGAAAAATTAAGGCCAGAGCAGGGACAGATGTTCAGAACTGATTAGAAATGGTGATTCTAAATGACATGGTCAGGAAGGGTCCACTGAGAAGACACTTGAGTGAAGACCCAGAGGCAGCGAGGGAGTAAGACTTGCAGGTGAAAAATATTGACAGCAGAGCAAAGAGCACTTGCAAAGGTCCCACGGTGGATCATGCCTGTGGGCGTGAGGACTAGCAAAGAGGCCAGCTGGCTGGAGCAGAGGAAGAGAGGCAGAGGAGGAAGAGACAAGGTTAAAGATCAGAGTGGCCTGGTAGGCTATTGTGGTCAAATTTGTGCCTCATGTTGACTACAAGCAACCTGTCCTTCATGCCCCTTTTCATGGGGTCAGAGCTCAGAGAGCTGATGTAGCTTGCCCAAGACTGTAGAGATGGCAGGTAGCAGAGCCTGGGTACAAACCCAGCCTACCTGGCCCCTTACACGTTACCTGACCCCCGCCTCCTCTCTGCACACACACCTCCACCCAACCTCACTGCTCCAGCACACCAAGCTCTCTCTCCTCTGCTCAGTGCCTTTACACGGCCTGTTCCATCTGACCAAACACTCCTCCCCCTACTCTCGATCTGATGGGTCCATCTATTGGGCCTTGGTTCAAATGAAAAGACCTCGATTAGCCTTCCTGACCCTCTAATGTGTTTTGGCATCACCATCCAGCACCTTCCTTCCCTTGCAAGGCCACAGTGCTACCTCCCATGGTGACTGCGTGTTTATTTGTGCATTAATTTAACTTCTTGTCTCCCTCCACCCTTGACTGCGTCCCTGCCCGGGACCTGGCATAGACAAGGAACTCAAAAAACATGTACTAAATCAATGGGAAGTCCAGAGGGGTAAAGGAATCAAAGCAGGAAGAATCCGGAGAGACTTCTAGGCATCTGAAGGGAAAAGGAAACCAGCGGCCCCTGTCAAAAAGATTTGGGGTTATCTGTTTCCCACTTAGTTTTGAAACAAGACACCAGCCTGCCTCTGGCTGCTTCACAATAATGAATTTGTCATGTGACTCACCCCTGCACTCCCCTCTCCCCAGCAGCCTCTGGAATGCATGTTATTTGGAGTAATTGGTCAAGCACTTAGAAAATGCTAAGGTTTATTTTTAAATATGATTAGGACCTGTCTCTTGCTTTCCGGGAAAATCACATGTGCTTTTTAGAGATAGAACATAAAGTCAGTGTACTCTTAACACCAACTTTTTAATCTTCCAAATATGCTAAGTTGGTCTAGGGCAAAGTACACCCATCCCCATTTGATTGATAGGTAAACTGAGGCTAAGGGAAGATCAAATGCACCATGTAAAGCCAAGCAGGTAGTGATGGACAGAAACAGGTGCAGCTCTCTTGGAAATAGAGGCACTGTGTCCACTGCTATGGGAATAAGACAGATGATCCCCCCAAAATAAGAATTAGGAAAAGGGAGCCCCTGCCTTCTTGAGCTGGTGTTTTATGAGGCAGCATGGCGACCAATCGTTCTAACTAGGCCACGGGAAGCCTGTTTCTTTTTAAGAACCCATTAGCAAGCTGGCAAAAGCTCATCCCATTTCCATGTAAATAAATAAGGATAAATTTTCTCACCTCAGCCTCCCAGGGCGAAACCAAAATTCTCTCCCTTTGCACATTTTTGATAACCTGCTCATTCGGGAACACCTCACAATTAAAGATAGCATGCTCTGGAAGTCAATAACTCATCCTGGAGTGGGGAAAGCAGAGGAGATAATTAACATTCTCTGGCTAGCTTTAGCTGGGAAATAGCTTAGCAAGCACAAGGCCATTGGGGGGGCGGGTAGCTATTTCCACCACAAGGGCAGAAGAAAGAAAAAGGATCATTTTGCACACCAGACCTGAAGGGTCCCTGTCAGGCTGGTTATCCCCAGCTCATGCAGTTGGGTTGAGACCTTCACTGAAGAAGGAAAATGCACTAAGCAAAGGTCACCAATACAGCCCTGGGGCTGAGCAGGGAGGGCATCACTCCAGGGTGGGGATGGGGGTTTTAGCACCCCATCTTCTTGGCCTTTCATCCCGCACCCCAAGCTTCAACTTGTCGATGCTCCTCCCAGTTTTCCTTCTCTGATCTCCTTTATCAACTCGCGTGACATCACTGAGCCCTCCTTAGTGTAGCCGTCTGTAAAATGGGTGAGAACACAGAGCAGAAGGGCCAGTGAGGACTGAAACATCATCAACAGCTTCATCGCCATCGTCAGCACCAGGCTTTATGAATTACTGGTGATGTGTCTCAGGTTTTGCGATGGTCTAGATGCTGCCCTGAATTTGCATTATTAAATTTGATACTTCTCAGGATAAATGTCCATGCTGAACCTCAAAGTAAGCTAGAAATGGAGGTTTTAAATTTTGTAACACACAGTGGCAAATAAATTAATGAAACACACAATCCTGGGGGATGGTGTAGGCATTCTGGAAGGACTTGGGTATATTCATGCATGACAGAGCCATAAATGGGTGCTGGCATATACCTAAACTTTATGGTTGACGTCATGGGGGAAATGGGTTCTCTACTAACCAGGATCAAGGACGGGAACAGCATGTCTTTGCCTCTGGTGCCCACCCCAAGGGACCTCTGTTGGCAGCAGAGTATCAGCCTGTGTGGACCATGGGTCTGTCCCATTATGGCAGTTCCTATATTTTATGTTGTTATGATTCTTAAGAGAGAAAAAAACATTTTCTTCAACTGTGACTCTGGTTTCTATGCTGATCCACTGACCATTATTCCAGTAACTTTACTCCCTCTAAATTCTATTTTCTTGATCTAAGTAGTGAAAAAGGGTCACACTTTATTACAGCAAGTCAGAAAAGCATTATCCTAAAATGTCTGAGGATTTTAACCAGCACATGGAAAGTCACCCCCACTTAGTGCTCCTTAATGCCCCCTCACACCTGCCCATCTCTACCTCCTGCCCTTCAGGACTGGCAGAAGGATCCTCCTCCTGCCATCGAAGACTAATCCTGACACAGGCACTTTACTTGGGATCCTAGTTCCCAGCACATACTCCTAGGCACCTAACCATGTCCACAATCTCTCCCTGTCCTTCATCTTCAGCCACCCCGCAACTCTCCAGATGGCCCCTTCATAGAAGCAAGCAAACTTCTTCTTTCTCATATTAAGAAATGAAAGAAAGAAAGAGAGAGGGGGGAGAGGGAAGGAGAAAAAACCTCACCCCATGTGACCTCTCATGCTTTTCCAGCTACTGTCCTATCTCTTCCTCCCCATCACAGCTGATGACCTAAGACAGCTGTAGACCTCTATGCCTCCACTTCTCACCTCCCCTACTCTCCTCCCTACAGTTCAGCTGGTTCTGCTCCTACCGGGCCTCTGAACCTGCTCTCACCAATATACCACTGGACTGTTGGGTTTGGTAGCCAATTCCAAAGGACACACTGAGCCACTTTATTGGATGTGTGACAGCTGACAGGGAGAACCTCCATCTTGACAATCTATGCTTGGATTCCCAACAACAGGCTTCCTTAATTTCCTTGTATTTCTCCAGATCTTTCTTATTTTCCTTCAAAGGTACCAAACTTGAGTCCATACTAGGTCATAGTCTTCTCTTATTTCATGTGATCTTCCTGGGAGATCCAAGGATATCATCCCACTGGTATGCCTGTCACTTGAGGGTCCCTGTCTTCAGCCTGGATATTATCTTCTTGGCTCCTATATGCCCCTGTCTGGATTTCCCACAAGCCTCTTGTATGAGTTTCTAATTGCTGATGTAACAAAATTCCACAAAATCATTGGCTTAAAACAGCATCCGCTTGGTATCATATAGCTCTGGAGAGCAGAAGCCTGAAATCCGTCCCAGTGGGCTAAAAGCAAGATGTCAGCAGAGCCACAACCCTTCTGGAGGTTTCAAAGACGAATCTATTTTCTTACTTTTCCCCTCCTCCCCAGCTTGTGGAGCAGCCTGCATTCCTTGGCCCATGACCCTGCCTCACTCCAGTTGCAGATCCTGTCGTCCCATTGCTTTCTCTGACTCTGATTCTCCTGCCTCCATTTTACTGGGTCCAACCAGATAATCCAGAATAATCTCCCTCACCTCAAAATGCCTCTTCACACTGCAAATTCCCATTTGCCACGTATGGTGACACATTCTCAAGTTTGCAGAATTAAGGTATGGACATTCTGGGGTGGCCAGTGTTCCACCTATCATACTCCTCAACCCTGAAATCTTTCCCACCAAGATGGTTTCATCTTGATGACAGGCCACCATCCGTCCCACTGAGCCAGCCAGAAACATGGCACCATCCTCAACTCCTTTTCTCTCATCCTAACCTCCAATCAACAAGCAAATCCTACCAATTTTTAATATCTGGCAAATAAATTCATATCATGCCACCCCTACTGCTGGTGCTTTGATTTGAGTCACCACTGTTTCTAACCTGGGCCATTACCCTGTGTTCTTCTCTGCTGTTCTCTGACCTCAACTCCTCTCAGCCATCCCAAATGCTGTCCACAGATGTCACTACGTCAATACCTATGTGTGCATAAATATGTAACAACAATTCCCTCCCATGTGTAAGCCTATGTTGAACAAATAAAAAAAAAAAACAGATGTCAATCTTCTTAAAACTCATGAACTTCCCCCCACAACACCACTATCACTACCTGGAAAAGATTCAGGCTGCTTAATTATGATATGGGATATAAAAAGAACATAGATTTGGTTTTCATCCCTGGTTCCTGAAACAGAGCTCCTAAAATGATTGGAATTTTCTGAGTGTTAGGAAAGAGAGAAGTATCATTTGGTATTCACAATAAGCCCCTTTCATCCAAATCTGAGTTTATGCTAATAAGTTGACCCCCTCCACACCCCTAGTTTGAGAATGGAGTCTGGCTGCCAGAGGAACCAACCTGTGTTGTTAGATGATTGGAATTCTCAGCCTCATCCTCCAATTCCCAGGTAGGTTCAATTTCCAATGCCCATGCTTATTCATGAATTCTCCATAAAACTAGGTGGAGAAGGTTCAAAGGGTTTCTAAGATTGGCAAACACGTGAAGGTGCTTGCCCATAAGACACCTGTCACCCTTTCACCCAATCAACCTCAAGTCGTACTTCAATTAGCTCAGCTAACACCTCCTGTCTGGCCACAAAGCTCCATGTCTCCCATCACCCCATATTGTCCTGTGCATCTCTTCCACTTGGCTATTCTTGAGTTGTACCCTCTATAATAAACTGGCAATAATAAGTTCTGGGAGCTGTTTTAGCAAATTATCAACCCAAGGAGGAGATGGTGGGAACTACTGATTTACAGTGGGCTGATCAGGAGTACATCGTGACTGGGACTTGTGACTGGTATCTGAAGTGGCAGTTCTATCTTGTAGAACTGAGCCCTTAATCTCTGGATTCTGCAGAACTCCAGGTAGTTATTGTCCTAATTGAATTATAGGACATTCAGTTGGTGTCCAGAGAGTCAGAGAATTACAGGTGTCAGAAGCATTCTCTGAGTGCTGTATAGAGAAAACATTTATGCCTATAATTTTTTTTTTAATTTTAATAAGAGAGAGGGAGACAGTGAGAGAGAGAGAGAAAGAATCAATTTTATTTAGTTTTTCATGTGGCTTTTGTTGCGCCAACCCTTCATTGTGTACGAGGTGCTGGGGTTCGAACCTGCATTCTCACACATACCAAGCAAGTGCTGTAGGCTCGGAATCACAGCTCCAGCCCTTATCTGTATCATTAATGTAACCACAGGTCCTTCATGATCTGATTCCCTACTTACCTTTCCATCCTCCTCTGCTGCTCTCCTCGTTTGCTCTTACACCATAACCACATGAAGCCACAAGCCACTCCCACATAAATCTGTGACGTTTGCACCTCTGGCACCTCTGCCCTGCATTACTTTTCCCATAAGACACCTGTCACCCTTTCACCCAACCTCAGTCATTCTTCAAAATTAGCTGTTATCACTTCCTCCAAAAAGCGCCCTGTCCCGCCTTGATGATGAGCGGGCCTGGATTCTTCACCAATTCTCGCACCCTGGCCTCTTGCAGGTGACTTTACAGCTTCCTCCAGCTAAGGGGCTGAGCAAATTCCCCACTCCTTGATTCTGGGTTTTTCCCTGTGGCTTGCACTTTGACCAAAGAGATCTTTCCAGTTTCACGCAGAGGAAGGCTTTGAGTCTCTGTCTCGCCTTGCTTGGGGGTATTTATTTTGTTTTGCCATGACTGCGGTTTCCTGGTTTGTAGCTCCTTTGGTGGCCCAGTTCTGTGCAGCAGTTTGCAGAGCAATCTTCCTGGACGCTTGCCCTGGAGACTGTTTCTTCAGCCCACTCAATTTTATGAACTGTTTGGTAAGAATAACAAAACTAGCAAACATAATAAAGCACACTTTTGATCTACTATTAATCTATTAGTAAGTCCAAAGTATCTAGAGTGGATTCCGTTGTTTGCAATTAGGACCTACAGCCCTTGGGAAGGCAGAGGAAAGGAAGAAAGAAAGGAGGAGGGAGAGAAAAATAAGCAGCAGAGGAAGGAGCAGCCAAGCCACCTCGAAGATGGTGGCTTATTTTCTCTTCACGGGTGTCTTTGAAGTATGTTAAATCCATAGGGAGATGTCCATGCCACAATACATGCTTTAGCAGCTTTTTCTTTGCTGTGACCAAAAGACCTGACAAGAACCATTTTAGAGGAGGGAGTATTTTGGAGCTTACAGTTTCAGTCCATAAAAGGCCAACTCCATTGCTCTGAGCCTGAGGTGAGGCAAAACCTCAAGGCAGAGGGTATGATGGACGAAAGCAGTTCAGGACATGACAATCAGGAAGCAGGGACAAAATATAAACCCCAAAGGCACACCTGCAGTTACCCCCCACCTCCTGCAGCCACACCCTGCCTGCCTACAGTTACCACCCAGGTAATCTGTATCAGAGGACTAAATGCACTGAAGAGGTTGAGCTCTCGTAACTCAATCATTTCACCGGTAAACTCTCTTGCATTGTCTCACGCATGAGCTTTCAGGGGATGGACACCTCATCTATAAACCATAACAATACATTTTTTAAAAATTATGCATAATTTGGTCCAACTTTTACAAAGAAAAAATATGTATATTTATTTACACATGTGGATAGTAAACATTTCAAAGACCATAAATCAATATTAACAGCTGTTATTTCTACATAATGCAATCACAAGTGATTTTATTTTTTATTATTTTTAATTGCTCTATAATGAGCATAGAAAATAAAGATAATTGTGTTTCATTTCCTCTGGAACCCACTCTTACACCCTAATCTTGGTTGGTAATAACTTTACCAGACACATCAGTTCATGTAAATGGCTTTGAGGCTGAATATTCACATTATCTCTGGGAAATATCCTTATTTTACAGAGAAAAGAAAAACAGTGGCTTGGAGGGAGAGCACACCTGATTCAAATGAACTCTTTAAAGTGTCACCTCCTAGGTACTATATGCTGCCAGGAAAGCTGCTGGAAGCACCGATTTCAGAGTCAGAGCCTGGTTCCTAACACTGTTTGTTATTTAATAGCTAAATAAACACTGGGCTTTCTTAAAGTCTATGAACCTCTGTTTCTGTCATCTGAAAACTGGATATAAAAATAGTACAGGTTGAGCATCCCTAACCTGAAAAATCTGAAATCCAAAATGCTTCCAAATTTAAAAGTTTTTCAGTAAAGTTTAGACAAATATTCCAAAATTTGAAACACTTCTGGTCCCAAGCCTTTCAGATAAGGGATATGGAACCTGTATCTGTTTCTCAGTGTTGGTGTGAATCTCCCATAAGACTCTGCCTGTGAAAAGCTTATAACACATCTTGGCAAAACATGCTCAATGAATGTTAGCTACTATAGAGGTAATATTAGCATATTATTCTACTGTAATAGGATTACTGTTATTACTGTTATGCTGCTATTAATTATTACTATAATTGCTATTTTTATCCCTCGGTAATTACTTTTATTGCTATTATCATCCTGCCGAAGTAGGACTCTGTTGCACATATTTCTTTAATTCTGACAGGATAGAGTGGAGAGCAGCCCTAATCATCTTTGTGCTCTCTGCAACCAGCACAGTGGATGCTAATTTAAATGAATGAATCTGTGAGCAGGATAGACGGACAGAGACAAATGGATGGGAAGTAAATCACCAAGTTGCGTTATGGATTGGTGGTAGAAGGGAAGGAGGATATTAAATGCCTTGGTATGTCAGATGCCAGGACAGAAAGGCGGCGGGCTGGGTGGAGGAATGTTCATGGTGGATGAATGATGGAGTGACAGAGGGCTGCTTCCTGGCTTTTCTCCCCCTGTCCGGGTCCCCATAGCGAGCTCTTCTGCAGTTCCTGCAGGGAGCATTGCAGGGAGCTTCCTGGTTCACCCAGGCCGAGCTTGGGCTCCTGGGATGGCTGCAGCGCAGTGATCAGCCCGAGAGGCACCCGTCCCGCTGGGGGTCGCCTCCCCGCACCCTGCCAAGCTCTGCGCTCCTCCGCATTGACGTCGGCGGCGGCTGCAGTGGCCGGCTCTCGGAGCCACGGTGAATTATGATGCACAGGCAGCGTGGCTGCTAAATAAAGGGCAGTGACTCACCGCCCGACGCGGAAACTTCCACGAGAGCCCGCCGCGCAGGGGCGGGGGCGCGGTCAGGGCTGCGGCGCCAGGGCGCGGGGCTGCGGCCAGGTGAGTCTGGAAAGCAAAAGAGGGAGGACCATGACACCTGGGTGAGCCAGAGAGTCCCCAAGGCCCTCTGCTGAGCCGCATGGCCTGGGCTCCATCATTGCAAGCTCAGAAACAGCTCTTATCCAAGGGGGACAAAAAAAAAAAAAAACTCAATGTATGGGAGAAGCAATGCAGGAACTGCGTACGTGGAACGAAATGCAGAAGAAAAGACAAGGAGGAGGCATACGAAGAGGTTGCTCTTGGAGGCTTATCTCTAACAGATGTGGATAATTCTTGTTTTCATTTTGTCTGTCCAGGTTGATGTTTCTTGTATAAAATGAGTGGAGGGAACAATAATGGTATATAGATAGATAGATGGATAGAGATATAGATAAATAGATACACACACACACACACACACACATATATAAATTAGGAGATCATGCAAAAAAAAAAAGCTTAAAAAGCTTTTTTTAAGTTCTCGCATGAAGTATGGGAATCTTTTTTTTTTCATCATCCTCTGGAGCCCAACACAATGCCTGGCACATAGTAGGTGCTCAATCAAAGTAAGTTAAAGGATGAAGTAGTTGGAGATGAAGATTAATAGAAGGCCCAATCTGGCATTTTGTTCTGAACTGAAGTTCAGGCTCGTTTGTCAAAAATCAATTAGTTGGACTGGAGCAGTGGCTCAGCAGTTACGGTCTTTGCCCCGGATGCGCAAGAACATGAGTTCAAACCCCAGCACCCATGTACACAACTAAGTGTCAAAGCAATGAAAGCCATGTGAGGAACTCAAAAAATTGTTTCTGTCTGTCTCTCTTTCTCTCTCTCTCTCTCTCTCTCTCTCACTGTCCTTCTCTCTTAAAAACAAAAAATCAATTAGTCATGTAACAAACCCCTGGAACTGAGAATTTACCTGCTGGTGGCTTCATAGCATTTAGTGACCACACCCTGACTGTTTGCCACACTTAAAGACAGACAATTCCTCAGTAAGCTTTAGTTGAGCTCTTTCAACGGGCCCAATCCTGTACAGGCTCTATAGAGGAAATCAACACAAGAGAAGAATAAACCAGGGCTCCTTGCCAGAATAAATATTTTGGTGCTGAATGATTTGACAAGACCTGAGAACACTGGCTCGGAAGGCTGTATCTCCTAACCAAATGGCATGACATACCATGATGTTATAATATTAGGTTCTTAATCATGGAAACACTGGCATCTGTTGCAGCAGAAGCTCCCTCCCAGATGGCACGTTCCACAGCTTTGTCGTCTGAAGCAGCGCGAGGTTTCTTACATGGCTTCGAGCTTCCAAATCACCCTGCACACAATGGCAGCCTGTTAATTAAGTGGTCCCTTTGTGATTGCATTTGATAAAGATGAGATGAGAAAGGTTCATTGAGATGTAGAAGAAAACAACAGGGAGGAAGGACTCTTTGGGACAGAAAGGTCTGTGCATGGGTGTCATCCAGTGGGCTTCAAGAGCACTGGGGACAGCTTTGGAGGAGCAGAAGGAGGTGAAGATTCACAGAGCTGGGGACACCCAGGCACCTGCAGGTCACATGCAAGTAGTGTGTGAGGAGCTCTGGTTTCCTTGCCTCGGGTGTCTCATTCCACCAAGGCAGGCAGGGAAATGGCAGGGTTCCAACTCTTTCTCGGAGTAATTCGTGCCACTTGGTGATGTACAATTGTCAGTCACACTGCCAGGCACTGTTTTGACTCCATTAGACAGAATTTGGGACATGGAGCTCCAAAAAAGGTATCTGCTTTGGAGGCAGTGTTCCTTGTTCTTGGAAGCGCAAATGATCGGTTGACAACATACAATTAAATATAAATGCTCGGGCACAAGAATTTGACTTGGAGGGTTGGTGAAATTTCAGGTCTGACTTGCGAAACTTGGCCTTCTCCAAAGACCAGGCAACTTTCTCCAAAAACAGCACACAAGGAATTGGGCCTAGTGATAAACAGAGTCTTCAACAATACCCAGATCTCTGTCAGCCACCCTTCTCTCCTCTAGGAAGAAATAAATGAGCCGCAGTTTGGAGAGCAGGATCTTCAGTTCCCAGATGACCTGCCTTCCTCCCTAGGTTCAATCTTAAGTCAATCATTCATGCAACAGGTAGCCATTAGGCAACCTCAAAAGAAGGACATAGCTGAGGGTGTAATGACCTTGCTGGTGGGCTTCTGTCCTAGGAACATGCAACCTAAAGGCCCACAAGTCCATGAGCCACTTAAGGCCAGAGGCTTTGGTTTTTATCTTTATACTCCCAAGACCTAGCACGGTGCCTGCTTGCAGTAGGTACTCAATAACTGTTTGCTGAGTGACTGCGTGAGTGGATGCCAATCCCTCCCTCTGCTATAGTTTATATTACTCTATATCTCTTTAAACTTCCTCCTCCTGTCATCAATGCCTATTTTTCTAGCTTTGGAGACTATAAAGAACAGCTGTTTCTCAATTTCCATATCCTACTGCTTTATAACTTGGAGAGTTAATAATTCACCTTTCAACTTTGGTTCCTTCAGCTCCCTCCTGTCTTCCCCTGGCATCAGCATCTGCTCTTGATCACCTAAAATAAGAAAAATAATTGTCTTTCATCTAATTTTCCTTTACAGCTTGCAAATGTTTTCACTTATAAGATTCTAAGGACTACTACTAATAAGCCTTAACCTCCACCCAAACCCTGTCCCTGACCCTGGATTCTTTCCCAACTTGTACCATCAGCTTTGAAGTTCCACATCAGTAGATTTAAACTTTCATAATGACATTAAAACATGATGTGGGGAGCACCACCCCTAAAACAGGCATCACACTGACATTTCACGTTTTTCACACCAGAGTAAGTCGTGCCAGATCCTGTGCTGAAAATGGGTTGTCATAGAGGAAGAAACACTGGAGAACCACAGGAGAATGCAGGAAAATTGCCCTCAGCAGGCCCACACAGCAGGGAATCTTGACCTTGGCAGAGAGATTCAGCAGTAACTTGAGTTTTTAATTATTATTATTATTATTACAACTACTACTATTACCATCAGCGTGGTTTCCACTCTATAAACGCCAATACAACAAATTTCTGCTGCTTTCATGAAATGTAAGCTTCACTGTTGATTATGTGTACATGGCTATCCACAAACTAAGCCAATCCTCTTGTTTTCATTCATTCTAAGTGTCAACAGATGTTCTCTTAAAATATTCAGAAGTTGTACCAAAGGGAGATGATGGCTAGTAAATTTAAGCAGAACTAGAACCACGAGGAAAGGATTACTTTGGGGTAATAATGCAAGATGGTGACTAGAACATTTTCTTTCCTCCCTGCCTTTTAACCAGGTTTTCTCCTTCCCAGGGTGGGGAGGGCCTCAGTCTAGAAGCTGACTTGCTGGAGGACTTAATGGAAACTCATTTATACTCTCTCATATGTTCAAGTGATGAGCCGGTGGCATCATGATCTCTGAGCTAGGGGACCACAGCTAGGTCCCACCACTGTCTTCACTGTCAAGTGACCACCCAACCGTAGGGACTATCTTGGTTTCCACCTGACTCCTCTTATGGAAGGAAGCTGATAAGGAGCTTTTCCACTGGTCAGGTGCTCCTCCCTCCTGTCCGTTGCTTGGACTATTAACTTCACTTTTGGTCTCCCATCCTCTGAATTCTGTTCATTTCTTGACTCTTCCCATAGTCCATTAGGATTTCTCACCTCCAGATACTCCTAAGGTACATGCTGCCCCTCCTGCCTGATTTCTCCCAGGTTAGCTTTCTTCCCGATCCTCACAAGCCATCACGATTGTAGTCCCCACAGAACAAGTGCAGAAGACGCAGAGTTATAGCTTTCCTAGACATCCCCTGGTAAAGAGGGAGTGTAGCAGTCTGCCTACAAATTTCCAGATGAGAAATGGGTTAAAGCCTGCTGTAAATGAGACCTTGATCATCCTGGTTATTCCAATCCATGACCCAAGCACTTTCTTACATGACTACAGCTACTCTCTTTTGTCCTGGTTAGATGAAGGAAACCAAATTGGTTAAATGAAGGAAACCAAATTGCAAATGGCCAGTCCATGGGGGAACTACCTGGAGTGTTAATTCTCTTCTCAACCATCCTCAAAAGGATACACAATTTCCTCCAAAAGCATAGGAGAGAATGTTGATTTCTTATGACTTTTTCCCCAAATAAAATTCATTTTTTAGAGCACTTTTAGGTTCATAGCAAAATCAAGGAGAAAGAACTGATTGCTCCCATATATTCCCCTGCACAGACTCTGCCCATGTTCCTCCCGGAGCTGTACATTTTTAACAACTGATGAACCTTCATTGATACTTCATACTCACCTCAGATCCATGGATTACAATTAGGGTTCTCTCTTGATGTTGCACTTTCTATGGGTTTTGATAAACATACAGTGGCATATATCCACCAAAATAGCATCATGCTGAACACTGCCCTAAAAATTCCCTTTACTCCAACTATTCATTCCTCTTTCCTCAAAAATCCCTGGACACCACTCATCCTTTTACTCTCTCCCTAATTTTATCTTTTCCAGAATGTCCTATTGTTGGAATTTTGCAGCATAGATCCTTTTCAGATTGGTTTTCTTCACTTAGTAATCTGCACTTAATATTATCCAAACCTTTCCATGCCTTGAAAGTTCATGTTCTTTCAGCACTGAACAGACCTTTCATGATCGAAATGTACCATAGTCAGTTATCCACACACCTACTGAAGAACTTCTTGGTTGCTTCCAAGTTGTGCCAATTGTGAATCAAATACTATAATTGTGTGTTGCAGAACGTAGTTTTTGATAGAAATGGAAAGAATAGAATCCCCCTCCCGGCAGGTTTCTCCTGAGTAAACCTGTGTTACTATTGAGCCACCACTCTCCTCTCTTTGTTTCCTTCATTTTTCATCTCATCTATTACAGCTTTAATTATATATTTTGCTATCAATTATGACTTCTTTATGAGTAGAGATGAGTTACCACAACATGCTGGCTCAGTAGGATACGCGGCCAACCCAAGACTTGCCGAACACCTGTCCTCAGTAGTCTATGGATCAATCATCAAGGAGCTTGGAAAAGACAAAGATTTTTGAGCCCCATCCCCAAAGATAGATTCAAGTAGCCCAGGCTTAACCTATAAAAGGAAGGAAACAAAAGAAGTTGAAATCTCCATGTGAGGAGCATCATACACTTTGGGGAGTTTGTAGACTGACACCCAAAACCCAGTTCATGGAGACATTTTGTTCTTCTCTTAGCCTCTCAGGGAAATGACATGGTGGCTAAAGGAATTGTTGATATGTGTTATCCTGTCCCATTAAAAGGAGCTAAAAAAGCCTTGGGCACCAAGATGTGAACTATTTCCTTCAGGGTAGAATGAAGACACTAAAAATAGCCTTGGAAAATGAGTTGTAGAGGTTCAACAAGGAAAACAAATCCGAAATAAATTTGGCACTGAGAAAGAAAAGAGGAGAAAGAGAAGAAATCTCACAGACAGGAGAGAAAAAGAGGCTATTAGTTTGGGGACATAAAAGCAGGTACATTTTTCCCACCCACAGAGCTGCCGGCTGGCATTCCTGCAGCGGAAGTCAGTCTCCCTGGAGGAAAGGGAGATGAGTCAGAATCAGCCAGGACAGGCTGGGTTACGCCAGGGTGACAAACAACCCCCAAATCTCAGCAGCTTAAATGCAAAAAGAATTTCCATTTTCCTCTCCTGCACTATGTGTCCAGCGTGGTTTGATGGCTACTCTGCTGCTTGTAATTGCTCAGGGACCCAGGCTGATGAAAGCTACATCACTTGTGTTTCCAAGGCTCCTATGACAGGGGCCGGGGTGCTGTGTCGTCCAGCACTGGCAATTAAATGCATCTCCCGGGAAATGATCCACGTGACTTTTTTACATTCCATTGGCCAGTGTAGTCACATGACTCTACTTGTGCTCAAGTGGGATAAGGAAGTGAAGACATAACCATGTGCCCAGAAGAAGGAGTATGAGAACAGTTGTAAATATGTCCCTGGCAACTGTAGACCGACAAAGTTGCTGAGTGAGTTACATGTGGGGGACAATGGAGAGAAGGCTCCTTTGGAACCACTAATCTGCAACTTGTAGTTCAACAATCTCCTAACGAATCCAAACGAGCAGCCCCATCCAATGCCCCTGGGAGTATTCCTGGCTTCACTTCCTGCAATGTAGTGTGAGATGCCTGGACCCCGTTATGGGCAACACATTTAATCTCTCTGAACCTCACTTTAGTTAAGGTAGATGACAATATTGTCTATCTCATAGGGTTGTTTCGAAGATTAAATGAGATCATACAAAGAAAGTGCTTGAGGCCAGAGCTGCCCCAAGGGGGCTGTGCTAGGTTCCCCAAGGCGCCTGCTAACATGCATTTCTCATTCAGCACGTCCTAGGTGGGGCATGAGACCCTGCATTTCCAAAATTCTCCCAGCTGATGCCCATACAATAAGGATTTAGACCAGAGTGCCCAGGCAGTGTAGACTGGGTGTGTTTGTAAAACTGGATCAAGAGACGGTTCTGCTGCTCCTACCCCCAGTGCATGGAAGCTGCTTCTTGGTACAACATCTACATCTGATGCTTCCAGACGGCTGAGTGCTTAAGGGAACAAGTGCTCAAGTCAGGAGGCCTGGGCTATATCTGAGTTCTGTCTTGGCAGCCCTGTGGCTTGGATGAGAAACTCTCTGAACTTTATCTACATGTATGAAATAAGCATGAACAGGACACTGCAGATCCACCACCTCTCATTGCAATTCCACAGTCCAGAGGGCTCTCAAAGCCACAGGTTTCATTGCTACGGAATCGAGTGCCAAAGCAGACCTGTGTTGATATGAAACTATTTACAATCTTTTTTTTTACTCCTCTTTTGTGACTATTTCCATGTTTCACCACAGGAATATGAATGCTTGTTAATATGACATTGTTGCAGACTCTGTTGGGCTGTTAGATCATGCATAATATGTGTACTATGACACCTTCCTAAAAACAAAAAAAGACATGAATTCCAAAACACACCTGGTCTCAAGGTGTTGGAGAAAAAATTCTGGATCTGAAATAATTTTCTCTTGGGAAGGGAAAGGAATGAGAGATAAGTATACTGAAAAGTCCTTGCACCATACCCTGCCTGTGGAAAGGGCCCCACTCTCTGCCTACAGAAGCTGGCCAAGGGCAGTTGCTTCTCTGCTGCCTGTTCTAATATACTGCACTTTTTTTTAAGAGAGAGGGACAGAGAGAGAGAATTGATTTTATTTAGTTTTTCATGTGGTTTTCATTGCTCCGATACTGTGTTGTGTGCTGAGGTTTGAACCCACATTCTCATGCATGCCAGGGAAACTCCATAACTGCCAAACCACTGCTCCAGGCCCTAATATACTGCATTTTTAAAGAGTCACACTTGAGCCAAGGACTCTGAGGGAGGAGATAGTTTTTCCATTCCTTCTACTGCCGTTCACCTGCTGGGGGAACCTGGGAATCCCCTCATCTTCAATTATCTGTTTTCTTATGTAAAAATGGGTGAAGAATGAGGTCCCTGTTGCAACTGTTTTATTACAGGGATCACGTGAAGGTGATCACAGATGTGAATGCATTTTGAAAGGGAAAATGTGGGTTCCCAGACAAAGCATAGTTACTCACCTGACTACAGCAGGAGAGCAGCAAGAGGACTGTCACACAGGGAGGGCTGCAGCTCTTCCCTTGTCACCTTTTATGCCATCGTCATTTGCATGGGCTCCTCCACCTGCCCTGGTGCCCTTTGTGTGTGTCAGGGAAGGCTTTCTTAAGATGTGAGTTAACTGAGCCGCATCAGCCCCTGCCACAGATAGACGACCAAAATCAAGGCTTCTGGGTACTGTTTTTTTAGTCTAGTGAAGGATAATCATTCAAAAGAAAACACATGAACAGGACACAGCTTTGAGCATCTGTCCTTCCCACCTGTTCTATCTTTATCCATCTCTGCAGCTTATTGGCCAATGGCTTTCTCACTATCTTCCTGTCCCACATTAGCAGGACTGGCTCTGAGCTCCGACATACCAAAGCAAGACCCAGTCCAGACTCCTCCACAGCTTTGCTGTGTCTTTTTGGCAAATCATTGAACTCTCTGAGCCTCAGTGTCCTTATCATTAAAATGGGTACACATTGTCCTATGGTGTGCGTACATAAATAGGCTGTAAAATGTAAATTCCCATTGTGTTTAAAACTCAATTTCAGCTCTCACACTGCCTATAATGGAAAATAAGTCAATAAGTACTCCTACATGCTACACAAAGATGCTAGTTCCCTTGGACACACTTAATTAAGGATAGGATAGTGGAACTAATCCAGCAACAATACATTTAAAGGGGACTGGGGGCCTGCAGCGGTGGCTTGATGATGACAGCACTTGCCTGGCATGTGTGAGGACGAAGGTTCAAACCCAAGCACCATGAACACAACGAAGCGTCGGAGCAACAAAGGCCACATGAATAACTAAATAAAATTGATTCTCTCTTTCTCTCTCACTATCCCTCTCTCTTAAAAAAAATAATAAAAGAGATTGGAACAGTCTAGAAAAGGATTCTGCTGAATGACCTTTCCCCAGCTCAGGAATAATAAGCCCAAAGCAGAAAAGGAGGGGACAGCAGCCAAGAAAAATGATTATAGCGATTGGGGGTACCTAGAAGAACCAAGGCTGACATCTTACAGCTGCCTAGATCTTTACAAAGGTACAGAATGGGAAGATTCAGGGCTTTCATGGGACAGGGGCCAAAAGAAGTAGGAAACCTGGCATAGCATGGCATGTATTTGGTGGCTTCAGAACCTGGTCATTCTAAAAGTCAGGGAGTGGGGAGTGAAGGCACATGCTTCATGTGCGGTCAGGAAACCGGGCTTGGTAGAAAAGAAGCTGCCCATCATTTGGCAATGCAGAATGTGAGTTTCCCATGGTTCCAAGGGCTGCCTCAGCAGCCAGCAGAGTCTAAGCCTTTCTGGTGGGCCCCCAGCAATGAGGTGCTCTGGACACTACTCTGCAGGGACCCTGGTGCTCCAGGCAAGTCAGCAGGAGGGCATCTGTCCCAAAGGCAGCACTGATGGCTAATTGCAACATTCCTATCAGTGGGTCTCTTTTCCCTTAATCTCCACCCCCTACTCTGACTGGTAGGGACCAGCCACAGAATCAGGAAAGAAAGCTAGGGGCTCTTACCCCCACCCCCAAACCCACCACAGATCCCTATAGCCTAAGTTACAGGGAAGAACTTCAGGATTAGGAGATTAAAGTTTAGATATAGCCTTTTAGTACCTGAAACTAAGTGTGAGTGACCAAAAGAGCACTTGTTAACCTAAACTGATGAGAAAGCAGAATGCCCACGATGTCAAGAGGCTGGAGAGAATCCACAGGGCATCTGGAGAGCAGCAGCTAGAGGAAAAAAGGAATCTGCTTTCTATTTGTGGGCCCACTGACTGTGACCCACTCACTAAACTGGTCCCATCTATCAAGCGTTTAACTCTTGGATTTGGGTACGGCCCCGCAGTCAGATGACAGTGGTTATGTCTATTGTTTTTATCATAATTTCCATTACAAATTGATTTAGACCATTTTAGCCAATGTACCAAAATAGATATACCTACTAAATGAGAGAACGGAGAGATTTCTTATGCATTTTTTAAAATTTTTGAGTTTCCTTCTTCATAGGTAAAGTTAGAACCATCTTTAGAATCAAGCTACCAAACAGTCTGTTGATGGATGCATTGAAACCGAGACCTGCTAAAGCCCTTCTAACACCTCCAAACATCATGATGATATTGTGTCTGCCACCAGCATCAGCCATAGGGAAGGAGTGTGTGAGGACCGGCATGACTGTCCAAGTTGCCAGTGTTCAGTTAAGGCATAATAAAAATCACCTGCTGCTGGTCTCCCATGGGAACAGTCCCTGCGTGCTCAGAGCTTTCTGTCTCTGTTCCCTGATCAAAGTCTTCCTGTCCCAAGGCTTATTTCCTTTGGGTGCTTCTCTCTGCTTTCCTAGCATGTCTGGTCAACAAACCCATTTGCTGTGATAGCTCCAAGAGACTAAGGCACACATTCAAAGGTTTTCTGTGACATTTTATACTGGGAAGCCCTGCCCAAGTATCTTCTTCTCGCCTGGCTTCTACAATTCCATCTGTAAAGTGGGAATGATGGCACCTACCATATTTATCTCACAGAGCTACTCTGGGGTTCAATTGCAGTTGTGAACATGGAAAACTTTAAAGCACCACCTAAATGATATGAGGAGCTCACGAGTGCAATATCTTCATCTTTGCTCAGGTAATACCCTGCACATGGATAGACCGGACCGCAGTGCAATTCAGAAGTGGGAGCTCTAGCACCACAGCAAAGTCAGAGTGAAACACGGTTTTCACAAATCTCAGTTTCTGATGCTAAAATCCCCTAGACTTGGTGCTTGAACTGGTCCACTCCAAGATCTGTCCAAACTTTACTGTTTTTTTTTTTTAATACTATCAAGCCAGACACCATGGCACACACCTGTAATCCCAGCATCTCAGGGGTTGAGACAGGAGGATTGCAAGTTCAAGGCCATGCTCAGCAACCTAATGAGGCCTTGAACAACTTAGCAAGGTCCTGCTCAAAGTAAAAAATAAAAAGTGCTGGAGATGTGGCTTAGTGGTTAAGTGCACGTGGGTTCAATCCCTGATACAAAAAATACTATCAAAATAAACTTCTTTGGAACTTTCTCCCTCTTTTATGTAAAGGCTCCCCAAGCTGCGCACTTGATTCCTCCACAGCAGTCAATGCTCAGCCAAGCCCTCCTCTAGTGGGGATTGCATTTTATTTGCTGTCCCCATATGCATCCCTTCCATTGCTGACCTGATCAGACTCTGGGCAGCGCTCTTCCTTGGCCCAGAATCTTCTGAAGACACACTTTTGTCCTTGCCTCTGACAAGCAACGCAAGGACTCTCAAGCCAAGAAAAACATTTCCACGGGCCCCCAAGAGGTAACCTCCAAGCCCAGCTGTGGCTCCAGACTGAATCGAGCAATTAAATCTACATCTGCCCCTGCCCAAAACCTCAAAAAAATGTTAACATCTTGCGCGTGTCAAGAGGGTTATTTATGAAACTATTTGCTTGTCAACCCCGGGAGGACATTCTGTACTTTGCACTGAAATACTGTATATTTATGAGCCATGACTTGAGAACTAACTTTGGCAAAAATATTTGTCAGGGAAGAATTCTATCAGTCCCTTGCGGAGCACAGGCTGCGCTCAGTCACCGTTGTGCCGCAGCCGGGCAGGGTCCTGGTGGAGAGCTGGTCTGCGGCTGGCTGCTTCAGGGAATGAATTCCAGATGTGTGCTTCTTCAGGGGAAGGATTTCAATTTCAGATAAGAGCCCTGCATACTTTTTCTCTTCCTTCTTTTTTTCCTTCTTTTCCTTTTTTTTTCCTACCCTTAGCTCCCCATTCCCAATATTGAGGCATGCTCATAAATTTAACCTTGACCATGTAGCACATTTGTCATGTCCCACATTTTGCTCTAGTGCCCTCCTCCTTGATCTTGTTAAGCTCCCTAGTTTGGAGATGTGGCCTTCTCATCTCCCAGGTTTAGGATCTGGTTATCCATGGCTAGTGTGTAAGATACAGAAAGACACTTAATGGAAGAACAGGAAGTTTGGAACAAAGTGTTCCAGATTAGACTCTAATCTGGGACAGTAAACACCCACCGGGGACTGCTGACAGAGCCCTCATTGTGGGCATTACCCCTGTTGAACCAGTGCACCTCCTCCATGTCCCATGGTCAGCTTCCTTGGCCAACAAGCTCTTCTACTGACAGGGGTCTTGAGTCCATTCATTGCCACAGAATTCTTGCTTCCTCAAAAGCTTGGGCAATGGACTTACAACCATCTTTCCACTCTCTTTAGGGTTGCAGGACCCAAGGTGGATATGTTCTATGAGTGTGCATGCTGTTCAGATGAAAGAAGACAGGAATAACTACACAGGGCCACAGAGAGATCTTTACATTCTGTGGGACTGATCCTCTCACCGTCTCTAAAACATTTTCCTACAGCTGTAACAAGTATAATTTTTATTCCTAATAGCCTTTTGAGCTTTGTCTTGATTTGCAATGATACACATGACATTCTTGGAGATGAAGTAAAAGCCTTCATCTAGTATCCACGGCACATAATAGTAATACCAAAGTATTGTCATCTGTTAAATATCAGGCGTTTAGCACACTCAATTTCTGATTCATAAGAACTATAAAGATCTATCATTTCTATTTTATAGGTTTAAAAAAGCCTAATCAGAGAGAGGTTAGGCAGTCTTCCTAGAGTCACATAGCAGATTAGAAGGGGAGCTGGTATTTGGATCCCGAATTTACTGGCTCCATAATGGGAGAAAACAAAATAGATGAGAAGGCAAAGGAAGGAGAGAGGAGGGGAAGTTGAAGCATAAACAAGATTCACTCTTGGGAGTGTTTTTCCCCACGCTGCCCTTCAGCCTTACTTGACCTTCTAGAGTGATCCATGTCACCTGAAGGATGTGTCCCTGTATGGAGGGCTGCAGTGTGCACTTCCAAAAGGGCACCGGGGACACAGGTCTCTAAGAAGGAGGGCTCCATGTCATTCTTGGGTTTTTGACAAGGGAGACAACAGCAGATCCACCGGGATTTACTCAGGGCCAAGTCAATACCGAAACTCCTTGAGAGCCTGTGGGGCTGATCTCTAGGACTCATGCTCCCCTGAGTGCTTCTCCTTGCCAAACCCAGGGCACAGAATCACACTGACCCTCTATTCACTCCTCCCTACCCTGCCTGGCCTTAGCCCATCCTAACCATACCTGGTACCTTGCCAGCAGGGACAGCACCTTCTGGAAAAGACATTGTCCAGGGCGAGGAGGCTATGGGAGGGCTTCCCCAGGGTTGGGAGGGTGGCCCAGGCTGTAAACCCCAGACCTGGGCACAGGCACAAGGCCAGCAGACTCACTTTAGAGAGCAGGGACCACAGGAGGGAGGGCTGCCTGAGAAAAGACTTGGGCAGCCTCCAGACCTTGGCAAGGAGTGGGAGCTGTGGCTGGAGGCCTCTCACAAATGGAATTTGTTTCACGGAGGCACAAGCACTACACTTCCAAATGTCCGCATCCTTGTGAGTCTGACCAGAGACACGGTCTGTGTCATGAAAACCCCATCCTTAAATAAAATCTACCTTGGTTTTTATCTTTAGTCTATTAATCCACGAACTTGGCCGTGAACTTGACCCTTAGTCTTGATCTCTGACAAATGGGAGGAACACTCTCTCCCTCTCTGTAGAAGGTAGAAGTTTTGTGTTTGAGCTCCTCATTCAGACATGCCCCTTCACTTTGTGACTTTGTGTGGTACCAGTTCTGCACTTCTGGATGTCCACACCATGACAGGTCCTTCAGGTGACACTTACCACTACAGAAGGTCAATGAAGTCTGGGAGGGCGGTGTTTTAGTCTTTTTTTGCTGCTGTGACCCAAGGACCTAACAAGAACAATTTTAGGAGGAAAAGTTTACTTGTGGGCTCGTGGTTTCAGAAGTCTTAGTCCACAAATGGCCAGCTCCATTCCTCAGGGATCAAGGTGAGGCTGAACATCATGACAGAAGGCATGGATCCAGGAAGCAAATACAGAGAGACTCCACTCACCAGATACAAAATATATACCCAAAGGCACACCCCCAATGACCCACATCCTCCAGCCACACCCCACCAGCCTTCAATTACAACTTAATCCCTATCAGGGTATTAACTCACTGGTGGAATTAAGGCTCTCATAACCCAGTCACTTCACCTCAGCCTTCCTGGATTGTCTCAAACAAGCTTTTAGGGGACACTTTTCATCCAAACCATAGCAGCTTTGGGAAAACAATACCAAGTTCCCAATAGTTGAAGGTTCTGTTTTATGCCTCAACTTTGGATGAGTTGGACATGTGGCTGCAGATAAATCACTTAATCTTAGTTTCCTAGTCTTTAAAATGGGAATAATGATACATGTACTTCACAGAGGCCTTGTAAGAATAAACTCCAACACAAACACAAAAAGATTTTGAATCCAAAATAGGTGCTCAATAACTGAGCTATATTTTAATAACTAGTTAATTTCCTGGAGGCAAAATAAAATCATGGAAATGGTAATGTGTCTCAATGCTGCATACTGATGTGAAGACTTATTATTATTAATCTGTATATATAAATAGGAAAATTAAATTCAGAAATGTGACCATATTTGGCCAAGTTACACAGCCAGACATCATTGGATTGGAGAATCAACTCACATCTGAGATGATAAGAAACTTGCTTCCAGGTTAACCTAATGACAAGATAGTTTATTTGCTAAGGAGGAAGGGGAGCAGACGGAAGAGCTCAGTAAAGGGAGTGATGCACTGTATCTGGGCAGATGATGATGTGATGTCATTAGACCTTCATAGGACCTTGATCAAAGCCACCACCATAGGGAAGACTGTGGATTACATCCCAGCCAGTGTATACCAATGGGTAGAGCAACTATGCGGAAAATAGAGAATCCCACGTTCAAATCCTCTCTTAGCCACTTCCTTGCTGAGCTTGGGAAACTTACCTAAACTCTTTGAGCTTTTATTTTCTCAGGCTCTAAGATGTAGATAATAAATGCTTCTATTTCAGGTGTGTCTTAAGGATTAAAAGAAATAGTAGCTTATTAACTTATTAATCACCTTTCTTTTCCTTCTTGCTCACTACAATGAATGGGCTATTGGACAAATCCTGTAAAATAAGAAATCCCTCATTTTTATGGATGTCCTGATGGCTGAGCACTTAAGAGACACAGAGTCAACTGCCAGTCAAGATGGCAGTGTGAACTGGGGCAAGAAGCCCCGCCCCTTTAATATTAGAGATGGAAGACTAATACTATTTTCATTGAAAATACACATATTGGACTTACTGAAAATCAAGAGAGCCTCTGGGTGCCATGGTTGAGGAAAGAATAGAAAACTTCTTGGATGTATCCCATCTCATAAAGGAAGGAATCCCCACATCTAGTTCCTCTGTGTCTCTATGGAAGCTCATGGCTGCCCAAAACAATGACTTCTGGTCCATACAAAATCCTTAATCAACAAACAGTCATTATGACTGCTGTGCTACTCATGCCACATGCAGGAAGGTAGACTCAATCACTACAGAAAGATTAATCCTGAAGATTCCAGAAAACTCTATTACCCACAGTCCCACACTCTGCTGCCTTCTTTCACTCCAGGGTTTAGCATGTGCATTAGGAAATGATTGTGCTGACTTTTCCTGTTGCCCATGATCACTCCAGATTGTTTAGCCATTTTTCTTTTCTGCATTACTCATCTTCTTTGGAGGGAATTGGGAGACCCTCGCCAGGAAAGAGTGAAATAATCCACCTGTGGTTTTAAGGGATTGTGAACTAGTTTCCAGTGCACCACCAAGGCCTGTTTTTGGAAAAGAAGACTGGGCTTTCAGTGTGGAAAGTATGAGAGTCAGAGGTGAGGGTGGATCAGGTGCAGAGGGCAAGGGGGAGTAGAAGGAGGCTTGTTTGAAAGAGACCACAAAGTCTCACTAATGAGAATGTTGTTTGAAGACTCATGGAAATGTCCTCAACTAAGGTCTCCAGCTGATAAAGAAGCTTCCAAGTCATTAATGTTGTGAGTAGAACAATGAGAACGAGACACAATGTGTCGTTGGAGCCCAGCTCAACCACTTGCTAGTGACATGGCCCAAGTACAACACTTCTTGTTTCTGAACCTAAATTTCTTCTCCTGTAAGAGTACACATTTCATTAGAAATGTCATACAAATTAAATGAGATAATATATTTAGTCTTTATTGATAAGAGGTGATTCATCTTAAACTCTAGATAAATGACCTTGATTAGGATTATTGAGGCAGGACCAGAACTGTTTCTCTGAGGGGCTAACCAGTTGCTCTGTGACCTTCGGGTGACTTTCCTTTGTAAATTTGAACTTTCAGACATTGTGGTCAAGTGCATGGAGCTCTTGTTATAGACAGCTTGGAGTTGAACACCAGGTCTGGTACCTATCAAGGAGTGAGTTGGGACATGTTATGTAATGTCCCTGAGCCTCGTTTTTCTAATCCAGAAAATGGTGGCAATGACATGGGAAATTCTTTTTGAAAAATGGTGATTATTGTTAATTTTAGGGAGGTGGTTCTCAGATGGTGGATGAGTTCTTCCGGGTCATACCTGAGGACCTACTGCTTTCCCAGCACAATTTGTATATTTTCCCCCTTTTCCCATCCCAATACAAACAGCAGGCATACTGAAGGTCATACACCCTGAAAGCCACATCCCAGACCTCATATAAAGCACCTTTCAGCAGCTAATAGTCAAATGGCACTCCCATTGAGGCTGCCTCAGAATCATCACGCAATTCTTCCTATTTTAAGGGGCAGCCAAATATTGGCACTAAAGTCATAATTAATGTTATTAAGAGCAATGAGAAGAAAGGGACCACACAATTATCCGGGGTAAAACCAACCGCCAGTAAACAATCCCAGCTAATTGTCCCAAAAAGAGAAGCTTCCATGTTCCCACCCACTTCTTCCACTTCTTTTCAAATCCATTTCAGAAAGACAGAGACATAAGTATAGTTTAGAGCTCAAAAAAGTGGCATGTAAATCAAAATATTTCAAGGGAAGCAATATCTGACTCATGTGCCTGTGATTGCTGCTTGTGATTGCTCCTTTCCTGTGAATGGGCTTCCCGGGCAAGCCAGGTGCAGGGCTCTCCCTCACATGACTGCAGGTACCGGCCTCGAAAGTCAGACACCAAAGAAGGAAGTGTGTTCTTATTCACAGGCGTGCTAGAGCACTGGAATCCTGAAGTCCGCGAACAGGAAAGGCAGACTCCATAATGATTCAGAACCCAGATTGTGATTGGGGACAGACATGGTGTCAATTCCACCTCTTCCTGTGTGGCCTTAGCTGAGTTATTGAGCACTGTGTAAGAAACCATCTCCCACCTATGAAACTCCACGGGACATATGAGAGAATTAGAGTGTGGTTATAAACCACTTAGCACAGTTCCTGGCACATCTTATGTGCTCTTAAATCTATTCATTCAACATGTGCTTACCCAACAGTGACGTGGTATTTCTTAGAGAAATCTCAGCCCAGCCACTGCAGTGTCTGTGGAGCCAATGAGAAATGACTGAATTTCTTATGGAATCCAAGTAGAATTTATAAGAACATAACAGCTAGAGAGGAGAAAACTTGTAGTGATTGTGGACCTGTCCTGATGTCATATATGTCAAAATGGCATCTTCTGGTGGCCATAAATTCATTGCAAAAATAGAACATGTGTCTGTAATCCCAGTGGCTTAGGAGGCTGAGGCAGGAGGATTGCAGTTTGGAGGCCAGCATTAGCAACTTAGTGAGACCCTAAGCAACTTAGCGAGACCCTCTCTCAAAATGAAGACTAAAAAGGGCTGGGGATGTAGCTCAGTGGCTAAGTGCACCTGTGTTCAACTCCCCAGTACCAAAAATAAGGGAAAATAAGAGCCATGTTGAGTGGCCCAGGTCAGTGTGCTGAGAATAAAACCAGTAAAGTCAATTTTAGAGAGATTTCCTCACATGTGTTATCAAAAGCATGCATGTATTTTATATACAAAGTCACTACACTAACAGCTTCACCAAGAGTGTGAATTCCCAATTGCACCTTTGAAATTGCATTGGTACGGATAATGTCTAAAAACTTCCTAAATTGTTGAATAAAATAAATTATAATAAATGTAATATTTTCAGTATTTGAGACCTGTAGTTCACTTGGTAATTTTTCATATATAGCACGCTGCCTATATACAATTGACTATGAAGTTCATTACAAAGCAGACTCTCAATTCTGATATTCAGCATAGCAATCACAGTTGAAATATGTTTGCTACATCAACAAATTTAGGATACTTTCTTAAACTGAGAAATAAACAAATATGCCAATTTAGAAAAAAGAAAGAAAGAAAAGTAAGAACTCTCAGGTCCAGAGGGAGCAAGTTCAGAATTTGGAGATCTCAAGCCCCAGGCCAGCGCTGCTCCCCTTACCTGAGTAGTACAATCACAGTCATTCCTGCAACGTTTGGGCTGACCTAGCTATGGGGAGTCAAACCTACCTGTTTTGGAGGCAGCTGAATGTTCCCAGAGACGTTGTGAGACCTCAGGCCCCCAAGAGAACTCCCTTGTGGGTGCTCTCTCTCTTACTGCTGATCAGAAGTTCTCCCTTCTTTTTAGGTCAGACAACAGAGCAGAACATCACCAATGATACCTGAATCCCATCATAGGCTAAGTACTGTTCTTGGTATGTTAAAAATGTTTTTTTTTTTCATTCTTTTCTTTTGTCTGCATGTTTTTACTAAGGAGTTGAGTTGTATAATCAAAAACACATATAAAGTAACAATATAATATGCATTTGATGCTAAATCCAGAGTCACCCACACATTGCCCACACCTCAGTCTCTTGATTTTTCTATATAACATTTATAAATCTTTTTCTCTCTCTCTCCCTCTCTCTTTCTCTGTGTGTGTGTGTGTGTGTGTGTGTGTGTGTGAATATTCCAGCATTAAATGATTGCATGAGTATTATTGGGCTTCTCAGGGGGAGTAAATACTATGTTACATTGTTGATCATCTCCCTTGATCCCTCCCTCTCTTCCCTCCCTCTCCCCTTGCCTCCCCCCTCACCCCTCCTTCTCTCCTACATATCTACAATTTCCATAGATTAAGTGTTGGTATGCCTTTGGTAGGTCTAATACAAGAATTTAACTACCTTTCACCCAAACCTGGGTTTTGTTTTAGCCTCTGCAAATGAGGGAAATAGTTTGACCCTTGAGTCTCCGAGTCTGACTAATTTCTCTCAGTACGATTTCTTCCATTGCCATCCATTTGCCTTCAAAGGCTGCAATATCATTGTTTCTAATAGCTAAGTAGAACACTCTCTCTCTCTCTCTCTTTCTCTCTCTCTCTCTCTCATACATATATCAGAGCTTTTGGATCCATTCATCCAGTGAGGGGCATCTGGGTTGATTCCATACTTTAGCTATTGTAAATTGAGCTGCTATGAACATAGATTTTGCTGTGTCACTGTAATGTGCTGATTCTAGCTCTTCTGGGAAAACACCCAGAAGAGGGGCATCTAGGTCATATGGTGGATCCAACCATAATTTTTTGAGGAATCTCCACACTGCTTTCCAGAGTGGCTGTTCCAGTCTGCAGTTCCACCAACAGTGTGCTAGTGTTCCTATCTCCCCACAACCCCTCCAGCGTTTGTTATTGTTTGTATTCTTATCTTTGGCAGTCTGACTGGAGTGAGGTGAATCTTAAGGTAGTTTTGATTTGCATTTCTTTGATAGTGATTTAGAACACTTTCTCATGTGTTCATTGGCTTGCTTGATTTCCTCTGTTGAGAAGTTTCTGTTTAGCTCTCAAGCCCAGCCCGTTGATTGATTGGATTGTTTGTGTTTTTGATATTAAGTTTTATTGGATGTTAGTCCTGTTGGAGGAATCACAGGCCATGATTATCTCCCATTCTGTAGGTTCTCTCTTAACAGTTCTGACCAATTGTTTGACTGAGCAAAAGCTTTTTAATTTAATGGCATCCCACTCATTAATTCTTGACTTTAATTCTTTCGCTTTGGGAGTCTTGTTGAGAAAGTCGTTGCCAACTCCTATATGCTAGAGTGTTGCTCCCAATTTTGCTTCTAGAAGTTGCATGGTACCTGGTTTAATTCCTACTTCTTTGACCCATTTTGTTTTGATTTTTGTTCAAGGTGAGAGGTAAGGATCTAACTTCAACTTCCTGCAAATGGCTGTCAAGTTTGTCCAGCACCATTTACTGAATACACTGTTTTTCCTCCACTGTATATTTTGACACATTTGTCAAATATTAGATGCTTTAAGGTTTGTACATTTGTCTCAGAGTCTTCTATTCTATTCCATTGATCTTCCTTCTGTTCATTCATTGTAACTCCTCTATGAGGTTAGCATTGTTATCCCCAATCTGCTGGTGAAAAACTGAGGTACAGGGATGTTAAGTGACAATCGTGGACTGAATTGTATTTCCAAAAACTCATATGTTAAAGTCTTAAACCTAAGTTCCATTGAATGTGAATTCATTTAAAAACAGTCACTGCATATGCAAGTAAGTCTGACCTGTAGTGTAGTATGAACACTAATCCCATGCAACTTGTGTGATTATAGAAAGGAAATTTGAACACAGAGGCACACCCAAGAGAGAATGCTACATGAAGTTGGAAGTAAAAATTGGGGTGATGCAACTATAAGCCAGGATATGCCAAAGATGTCCAGCGAGCCACTGAAAGCCAAGGGAGAGGCATGGAGAGGATTCTTCCTCATAGCACTCGGAAGTCCAAACCTTGAGATAATAAAGTTTTGTTGTTTAAACCATGAGTGTGTGATACTGTGTGATGGCACCATTAGCACTGTGGGCCCACAGATGGCTACTTAAGCGGGAAACCTGGAAGTCATTTCTGATTCCTTGCTCTCTCTTACCCTCCAATTCAATCCATCAGTAAATGCTATTGTTGTCTTGCCCCCTTTACATTTCTCAAGCTCATCATCTCTGTCCATCTCCATTGCTACCGCTGTAAAGTCCAAGTCACCATCATCCCTCAACTGGATCATCATAGTTACTTCAAGTTGGGTTTCCCTAAATCTTGCCCTATACTAACACAAATCTGTTCTTCTTACAATATCCTTACAATCTTCTTCAAATAAATCAGATCTCAACATTGTCCTGCTTCAAAGTCTTGCAAGCCTCTGAAGTCCTCCTGGGATTAAACCTAAACTTTTGCCCTGGGCCAGCAATCCCTGTCTTTTCCCATTCCCACCTTATTTCACCTTTGAGTTCTGTGCTCCCTGCAAACTTACTTACTTTTAGTTATTTAGGCGCATCGAGCGCTTAACTATCTCATGCTCATGATGCATGCTGATATTTTTGCTAGAATGGAGTCGCTACCCACCTGCCACTCATATTTTCTCTCCTGCTAACTCCAATGCAGCCTTCAATTCTCAGCCTGAAGGACTCCTCACAGAAGCCCTCCTTGACCATCATCCCTCCTAAATGATTCCCACTTTTTATTCTTTGACTGGTTCCTGATTTTGCTTGATCAAAAGACCTTATTACAGTTTCTATCAATGTGCTATTAATGCATAGACTTCCCAAGGAGTCTTTATGAGGATAGGGACCTCATGTTTGGCTCACCATTGTATCTCCAGTTCTGAGTATGGAGCACTTAGAATACTGTTGGGAAGCAATAAATATTTGTTGGATGAATAAATAAAAGTCAGCATTAGCATGCAAGCTGAATTTTGTTTGGCTGGCGCTCTTCCACCAAAGCATACTATCAATTGCCTTTTGAAGCTCATGGCTAAAATTGAGCCATTCCATAACTTTTCTTCTGACCATTAAGGAGGAGCTTGATTAAGACTAACCCTCCTACTGAAAGCAACTTTAAAACCTTGGTTAACGCTCTGGAAATCAGTATAGAGACTCCTCAAAAAATCAGGGATGGAACCACCGTATGACACAGCTATCCCACTCCTAGGTATTTTCCCAGAAGAGCTAGAATCAGCATATTACAAAGACACAGCTATATCAATGTTTATAGCAGCTCGATTTGTAATAGCTAAATTATGGAAGCAACCCAGATGCCCTTCACTGGATGAATGGATCCAAAACTGTGAGATATATATATTACAATGGAATTCTACTCAGCTATTAGAAAGAATAACATCATGGCTTTTACAGGTAAATGGATGGAAATGGAAAAAAATCATGCTGAGCAAAATAAGCCAAACCCAGAGAGTGAAGGACCTAAAGCTCTTTCTCCCATTTGGAAGCTAGAGTACAATATAGAGAAAAGTGAAAGAACAATTAGTTCAGACAATAGACTCATCAAACACAGGTTACCAATCAAACTGGGGAAAACCTCACAGTCTAGGGGAGAGGAGGGATGGAGGAGGGACAGGGGAAGGTGCAGGGGAGATGTATGATATGTGCACATATGGAAGTGTAACAACAAC
Source organism: Aplodontia rufa (assembly GCA_004027875.1). Taxonomy (NCBI): domain Eukaryota; kingdom Metazoa; phylum Chordata; class Mammalia; order Rodentia; family Aplodontiidae; genus Aplodontia; species Aplodontia rufa. Next base: position 61,849 of record PVKS010002110.1, read on the forward strand.
CCCTTCAATATGTAAAACAAACAAGCAAACCTTAAGGTAGAAGGGCGAAAAAGAGTCTGACAGTGTCAGAGAACAACCGGGGCCGTCAGGACTCGAGGGCACAAGATCCCAAATGTAAGATTTATGTTTTCTTTTCCATCAAAGTTAAACTTACAATACAACTTAAGCATATCTACTGTAATTTAAGTTTGAAGCCAACTTAAGTCAGGGAGCCATGAGGCCAGAAAGAAGTCATTTTTTTTTAAAAGAGAGGGACAGGAAGAGAAATAGAGAATCAATTTTTATTTAGGTTTTGATGTGGATTTTGTTGCTCTGGCACTTCATTGCGTACATGGCGTTGGAGTTTGAACTCACATCTCTGCGCATGTGAGGCAAGTGCTGTAACCGCTGAGTCACTGCTCCAGCCTCCAAAAAAGTTATTTTTAAAATTCTCTAAGAAGTGTCTCATTTCCACCTGCAACCCTGCACCCACCCCAATTTTATATTAGCCAATCAAGTAGACTGCACCCCTGAGCTCCTCCAATCAGAGTGAAGGGCAGTGCTGTGTCAGGTTAGGGGTGAATCTCCAGGGATTCCCAGCAGGTGTGCTTGTTAGGGATCCCCTACAGGAAAGGTACCCTCCTGCAGGAGTAAAGCTTACCTAGAGCACTTCTGACCAGGTGTTTGTTTTATCAGTATGCCAGGTCTTTCTAACACAGAGAAAGGGGACTGAAAGAGAAGGGAGGCTGGCATATCACTCTTCTTTATACCTTGAGACATTTGCTGAGTCCTGAACTGGATGGGAGTGAGAGGCTAAGAAACCAGACAAAGGCCCCTGATGAAACTCTCACAGAGCAGGAGAGAGAAAGACTGGAGTTCACAGACAGCCGAGACGACCTGGTGAGCACTCCAGGCTTCCAGCTAAGACCCAGAGGAAGGACAAACTGGAAATAGACCAGCGCTCATCAGCTCCGGGTTCAGAGTGATTTCAACCTGGGATTGGACAAGCAGAAGCTGTTTCTACTCTGTTGGCCAGAAGAAAATAAAGTCTTCCCAGGAGAAAGGTGACACCATTAAGAACCTCTGCGACTTGCCATGCGCATGGCCCAGCATTCTTCTCATTGGGGCTCTTAAAAGTCTAACATCTTCAAAGAAAACACAAAATTTCATCTAAATCTGAATCCTCCGAGACAGGCCCAGGCATATCCCAGGGACAGAGCACAGGGTAAGGAGAAAGATCCTGAGTGTCAAGACAAAGCTGACAATTCCAGGTTGTTCACTGGGAACTCGGATGACCTGGATTTCATGTGGGAAGTGGAATACTGTGCGGAGCACAGGAAGAGACCTGGAGAGGGTGCGTTGAGTGGGCACAGGGCATATCAGCAGGGCCACACCTGCTCTTTTGACCTACTGTGAAACTGCCTTCAAATTATCAGAGAGCTAAGATGCTAACTGGAGGAGTCTTCAGAACTTTTCTAAACCAAACCTTTACCCCATTTTTGCTGACCAAAGCCCCAAGATGGGAAATGATCCTATGATGACTGTATAAAAAATTCATTTGGTTCTTTTTTATATACATAAAGAGAAAGGAACAGTGAGAGAAATAGAGAATCGATTTAATTTAGTTTTTCATATGGCTTTTGTTGCTCCAACCCTTAGTTATGTACATGGTGCTGGGGTTCGAACCTGCATCCTCACCCATGCCAGGCAAGTGCTGTAATCACTGAGCCACCACTCCAGCCCCTTGTTGGGTTCTTACACCCAGATAGCCAGGCTCCCTGTCCAGCCAGGCTGCCTGCTCCACTGCCTCTCTGAAGCTCTATGCTTAGAGGACTCTAGTGAGCAAATCTTCACCACTGCAAACAGCTCCAACAGGACTATAAATGTCGTGTTAGACATCAGATGATAAATGCCATTCCTCCTCTGCAAAGAGAGCCTGAATGGAGGACTACAATGGAATTCCCATGGAATTAAATTCTTCAAGTCCCTAAGGACACCACAACAATTTCCCATTTATAGTGTTGTCCTAATAAATACAAAGGAAGTCATAATTCACTGTTATTATTTAAAATAGTCGTGAAGTCCTGGCTTTTATAATGACAGGTCAGGCAGGATGTTTTCTGTCAAGCAGAACTGGGCCTTCACAAAACACAACACTGGCACTCCCATCGGTACTGTTACCTTCAGAATAATGATGCAGCCTCCGAATATGGGAAATGGTCACCGATGGGTAGTGGATGGCTGGATTCTCATCTTTGCTGTGACCCTTTCTGGTCAAGGATCTCTAACCGAATCGCTTTGCCTGGAAGTAATGACAGCTACTGGAGGAGAACTGTGTCTCCTCGAGACAGCACTTCATGACAACCTCCCGCCGCGGAGGCTCAAGGAGGTTTCTACGGGCTTAGGGTCACAGAACTGGTGTGACAGCTGGAATTCAAACTCAATTACAAGGCATTTGGTTCTACGATCTTTTTTGTGCTGTTGTGTTCTGCTTGTTTTTGTTTGTTTTTACTAATATCCTGTTGCCTTAGTTGCCCCATCTGTCTGCGACCCAGTTCCGCTGAAGCCTCCATCCCTCACATGTCTAAATAACCCTGACTTAGACATGCTTCTGTCCCCTGCCTGCCCCAGACCTTAGTTTCTGCAAATCTTCAAAGCCATGTCTTATCACAGACATTTTTGACTTCTAAGCTGCAAATACTGTCTCTGTATATCCCGTGGCAACCTCAGATGAGAAACTCAGGTCCTGTAAATTCAAACAAGAAAAAAAGAAAAGTGTAACCAGAAGGCTGTGGGTTTAGTGACTTTAAAAAAAACAATCTGAGAGGTCTCGGAAGGAGTCCTAGCGCACAGCTCTGTCTCCCCCTCCCTCTCCCATGCAGCTGGCCTTCTTGACCCTTCCTGCTTCTCCCTTCTTCCCTCAAGACCCCCAGAACGTCTTGAGAACAGCAGGTTTGGTCCTTTGTCAAGAGGCTTTAGAGCGGCCACGTTCATAGACATCAGGACTCTCGTCTTCCCAGGAAGCTCATCCAAGATGACACTGAGCTCTCTGTAAATGGGAGTCTCAGACATTTGCAAAGAATACAAAATAATTTTCTGTACCTCACATGAAAAACAAAGGGGTTAAGAGATCAAAATTCTCAAAGTGGATTTTTTGAACCCACATGACCATAAATTATTGACAATATTGTCAAAGTCAAATAAATACAGCATGTTTATCCACAATGAAGGTATCTCCAGTGTCAGCTGTGCTTGTTTGGAGTTAGAAATTGTAATGGATCTAAACTGTGTAACTGTGATTTTCTCATGCTAATCAAAAACTCTGGTAGGTATCAATTTATGTTTCTGGTTAATTAAAAGAGCTCATATAAATCCTTTATTAGCTTTCACTCATTCAATAAATATTTATTGATCAATTACTCTATGCCAGGCTGTGTTTTCAGCAGTAAATAAGATGAAGTCCCTCCCTTCCAGGTGGTGACAAACAATAAAGAAGCAAATAAATTTGCATAGTAGTGTTAGATAGTGGCTTGGGAACTTGGAATTCAGAGACATATTCCTAAGTCTCCCGTTCAAGGCCAACATGAAGATTTCCAGTTGATTTTACAAGTCCTTCTGCAATGTTGTAACCCAAATCACATTCCAAGTGGGACATGAGCCCAGGTGTGACCTGCTGTTCAGTTTTCCCTGGATCATGAAAAGGAACATAGTTCTTCTGAGAATATGTAATGCTACTTCATCAAATGCTACAGGCAGCTTTACACTGTTAATTCGGTGTCTGATTTGCATACAATACATCTTGGATCTTAATTTAGCCCTGAGTGCCAAAACCTTTTTCACTGAAAAAAAAGAGGGCGGAAGAAGAGGACTCAGAAAGAGGAAAATGCCTGCAAATCCCCCTTGCACTTCAAACTCCACAGAAGTGCAATTAACCAGGCGGCCCCTTCCCACTGTGTTCTCTGCCCTCGCTCAGAGATGAGCTTTTTCAGGGCACAATCAAGTGCTTTCAAAGCTTAAAAGTCACAGCTTTTAAGTGAATGTAGCTTGTCCATTTCCCTTTCATTCAGAACATGAGGAAAAGAGATTGTTCTTTGTCAAGTGAATAAGAAGTCAGACACAAAAAATGAAAGAGAATCTATATTTTAAGAGCGTATAAGTAACTCTGGAGATGTTTAGAGATACAGGACTATGAGCATTTTTTCTTGATTCCATAGATTCATAAAAGGTGGAATTGGAGAGGATGTTAAAGAACTTTGAACTCATTTTGTGCGTTGACATAAAGGGAAACCGAGTCCCCAAAAGGAAAAAGGAATCTTTCATGGTCACATGGTTGGTTGGAGATGGAATAAGGAAGATAACTCTGACCCTCTCTCTGGTGCCCTTTCTGTCACTTCAGACTATTTCTTCATTCCCTTTCTTCACTCATCATTGTCCGTGTTGCTTTTATTAATTGATTCAACATGCAAAGTCCTCCCTTTGCTACTAATCCAAATACTCCCCAATTTTCAAAGACCCATCACTATTCCACATGCTTCTAGAAGTTATCCTAGTAACTGGAGAGATAATTTCTGCTTTGGTTACTAAAATCACCACATTCGTAATCTGAGTCACGCATTTGTCTGTGTTATGTTTTGCAAGGGAAATTTACAATTTAAATTCTCTTAAGCAAAAGGATAAAGGGACATTTTGTTAGCTGCATATCTGAACAGTTCAGGAATAGGTCGCTCTTTGGGCACGACTTAGGTGTTGGAATTCAAATGACAGCATGAGGGGTCATCACAATCCCCCACCCCTGCCTGGGCTCCTTTCTCAGGCAATGTCTCTACCCTGAGATGGCAAAATGGCTTGAGCATCTCCATGAGCAAACGTGTCCTCTTAGCCCCAGCTGAAAGCAGATTCTTTCTAGCAGCTCCTCAGAATTCTCCAGCAGGACAAGTCATTAGCTCTGAGTGGGTCTCATGCCGGCTGTAGGCCTGGTGTGCTCCCCTCCTCCTGGACCCAGAGATAACTGCTATCATTAGACAGCTTCAGGGCCAGCATAAGGACACTTGGCTCTTATTATGTGGGTGTGGACAATGTGTGGATGGTGTTCATGAGGAACAAAAACAAGAATTGCTAAAGACAGATTTTCCAACCATGATGCTGGATTTTAGAGTATCATGTCTTCCAGGAGGGTTCCAGAGGACTGGCAGCACCTCGCACGCCTGGCAGGGCCAATTCTATCACCACCACCCTAAGAGCATCTTCCATGGGGAACTGGGGCATCTCAACATGTTGTCTCCTTTGCCAGTACGTTCTGCAAGTGACATATTTTCTAAGCTCACAAGTCGAATTTGAAAATCTCAGTTCAGAAAGCACATTTTTAGCCATCTTTTGATAATTATGCCCATCTCTCAACCAATTGCTATAGCCACAGAAATGTGATTCTCCAATTGGTAAGATCTGGGTCACATGGCTTCCAAAGTAGCTCTACATTTCTTAGGGCCTTCCTAAGTTGCTGAGGTTGGCCTCAAACTTGAGATCTTCCTGCCTCAGTCTTCTGAGCCATTGGGATTACAGTGGATACTTCAAACAGCTTTTTTTTTTAATGTTGAGGCACTCCTGAGTATGGAGTATGGAGTGATAATTCCACCAAGAAAACCCAGGGTCTGTTTCAGAAAAATAGGAAATGAAATGTTCTGCAGGGAAGAGTAACAGAAATATATCAAAAGCTGTGTTCTCCCATTATTTCTTATGTGCAGACCTCCTTCTCTCAGATTTAACTTAAGCTCCTTAGAGGTGAAATAGAGTTTGGTATCATATCAAGAATCACTACATTCTAATTGATTAATCATAAAACCCAATATTTATTTGCAAACACAGGAAACAAAATTACAATACTTGGAGAAATCTTAAAGACCTGACATTGCTCCAGATTTGGAACTACAGTTTAGTATGATAAATGTATCCCCAATATCTGTCACATGCCAAGTATGGTGCTGAATCTATGGGTCCAAAATTGAATATGATACAATCCCTGTCCTTAAAATACACCACTTAGTGAGGTAGAAATGGTAATGCCATTTATTGTCTACCACATGCCTACGGGCCATACAATAATTATACGTCTTAGTAAATTCCACACAGGGTATGTTATTTTAATGATACGATATTTAAAAGATGATGGTCAGGGGCTGGAACGGTGGCTCAGCAGTTACGGTGCTTGCCTGGCATGCACCATGAACACAATGAAATGTCAGATCAATGAAAGTCACATGAAAAACTAAATAAAATTGATTCTCTCTCCCTCTCTCTCTCCCTCTCTCTTTAAAAAAAATTTTTTTAAATGATGGTCAAACTCAGTGACAAACAGAATAGTAAGAATGTCAAAGTCACATGACTAGTAAGTAGCAGAGAGGAGAATTCCAGTTTTGAAGTGGCTCAGAGTTGGCTCTGATAATCTAAATATATAGACATTCAGTTTTTGGGTTTTTTTTAAAGAGAGAAGAACAGAGACATGAGAGAGAGAGAGAGAATCCATTTTTATTGAGTTTTTTCACATGACTTTCATTGCTCTGACACTTAGTTGTGTACGTGGGTGCTGGGTTTTGAACCCTTGTACTTGGGCATGCCGGGCAAGTGCAGTAACCGCTGAGCCACTGCTCCAGCCCCAGATATTCAGTTTTTAAAATACACTGCAGAAGTCCTTTCAGCAGTCCCTATTTTCTGGAGAACTCTGAGAAGTCCTTAAGACCTCACTGCTTGCTAACAGACATCCTCCCCCCACCCAACGCCCCTTTAATTTTACTTTTGAATAAGTTGCATCCTCAACCCTTTTCTGCATGAACCCCCAAGGTCATCCCAGTAGAAGAGCTCGGTGCCAAATAAATACAATGTATTCTAATTACCACTTTTGTCAGAATTCTTTTTTTTTCTTTAATGAAGCATAGTCTCTGTGGCCACCGAACAGTACTTCTGGTTGATTGGGCTCTTAGTATTTAATAAGCTTCAATAGGAAATAAGTAAAATTAGTACAGCATCTTCAATAATGAGCTGTTAATGCATTTTTAATGACTAAGATGTTCTGACAAGAAACGTGTTGATTTTTGTCACTATAACATTATTGGGGAAATGATCTACATATGGACAGGAATGGTGTTCAATGATGTGAAGTGTAACGATGTTTAGTACATTCAGAACACTGTTTTAGAGGTCAATTTGATGTAAGGAAGTTATCAAAGAAGAAAGAACTTAGAGATCAAAACTGAGTGTTTATTGTGTAGGGAAAAAAGTCTCCTTCGTTCCTTGCTTAATAGTAGCAATTAACCCATTTTACCGATGGACACAGTGGAAAGACGTGCGCACTTTCTATATCCCGTCTTGCTTCTCTCCAAACCAGAAGGATCATTTCTCTCCAACTCTGCACATCAGCACAACTGTGGAGTTGGTCCACTTTTCTTTTGTTGTTGCTGTTGTTAGTAGAAGGGATTCTATAACCTCTCTGGGCCTGGATTTCTTGATCTGTTAAATGCAGATGGTAAATGTGTGTATCACCGGGTATTGTCCAAATCAAATGAGATTGTTCATACACTTCCCCTCCTTTATTCTCTACCAAGTGTTCCCTAAGATATTATTTTATTGGGAAATTTTGCATTTCAGTAACATTTAATGCTCTACTGGATTGTGAGTTCCTAAAGGCCATGGATTTATTTTACACATTTATTTTCATTGCTTGTATTTAGCACAATGTTGGGCTCAAAGAAGGTGAGCAGTAAACACCTGCTCAAAGATTGCTTCCTAGGTTCCATCCAGGGCTCACCCGCTGACTGCCTGGACAGAGCTGTACTCAAGGAGGCACAGAAAGCAACTTTGTCACTGAAGTTTCCTGCTCTTTATGTGCAAACATAGCTCGAGAATTCCGTGCTTAAATTAAGCAGCGTGAAATTGGCTCATCCATTGGTCATTTACGGCATCAACATTTTGCTGTTCCAGGATACTAATTAATTTAATTATATGGATCTATGGTGAAACACCATCTTTCCAGGAGAAACATAGCTTTAAATATCTCCTGGGGGGAAATTTGGAGAGTAATATTAAGCAGAACCATCCCAAGAAAGGAGGAAAAGAAGCAGCAATATCTTCTGCATTTCCGTAACTAATATTTTATTTAAATGTGGATTTTTGAAACTTAACCACTTTGGGCTATCTAACATTGGGAAAAGAAGGAAGAAAGAATATTCATTTGCGACGACGATGATGATGGATATGATGGTAGTTGCCTCTTTTAGTGGTTATCACATACAGGTACTATGTCAACCAAACTGCACGCATAGTTTCACTCATGTTCATAACACTAAGAGGTGAGTGTTTCATGAGAAGCTTGTTTGATTGTTCAACAAATCAATTTCTGAATTAAAAAAAAAGAGGTGAGTGTCATTATTGTTTTTTCATTTTGGGGATGGCACTGGGGATTGAACCTAGGGGCACTTAACCACTGAGCCACATCCCCAGCACTTTCTTATTTTTTATTTTGAGACAAGATCTCACTAAGTTGCCTAGTGCCTCACTAAGATTCTGAGGCTGGTTTCAAGCTTGTGATCCTCCTGTCTCAGCCTCCCCAGCTACTGCGATTACAGGAGTATACAACCACACCCAGCTATTCTTCTCATTTTAAATGAAAAAAAATGAGGTTTAAAGAAGTTAATTCACTTGGCAAAGTCATATACCTAATAAATAGTATAAGAAGAATTTGAATTCAGTTTTGATAACTTTTTAAAATAGTATATCTAACCAATTATCTGGCTAAATCATGAGCTTCTCCCTTTGTCTAATGCAAAGAATAAATTAAGTAGTAATTTGACTTTTAAAAACTGTGTGTTGGGGCTAGAGTGGAGTTCAGTGGTTGGAGCACTTGCCTGGCATGTGCAAGGACCAGGGTTCAAACCCCAGCACCACATATACAACTAAGTGTCAGAGAAACAAAGTCCAGATGAAAAAATAAAGTTGATTCTCTCTTTCCTCTCTCTCTCTCTCTCTCATTCTCTCTCTATATATATTAAAAAATAAATAAAAAGTCACTATGTGTTTAGAGAATAAGAAAAACCAGATTTAGGTGACAATATAGTAGACTTTGAGCCTTATCAAGGGCTACCCATGGGCCATAAATTTTATATGGTGACGCTGTAGATATTGTCCCTTATCTGCAACTCCACAAAGAAGATATAACAGCCCCATTATACACAGAAGGAAACTAAATTTGTTGCAGTTAAGAAAGTCTTTCTCAGTTCTCAAAGATGGTAATGGCAAAAGAAAGATCTTGAATGCAGGCCATATTTTCTTTTCTTCTTTCTTTCTTTTTTTTTTTTTTTTCCATTTGACCTCTCTGGTATATAGAAAAAAAGATTGGGGACAGCATATTTTTTCAAGATCTAAAACTCAAGATGGTTTTTTTTTCACTTGTTTTGCTTTTTTATTTTTTAAGAAATTATTCACAAGCATCTCTCAAATGTTTGGGATTTGGATGAGGAATGTCAAAACATGCTTGTTCTCTTGAGAATGCTCTCTATTAAGATCTGTACAAAATTTCAGGCAAAATCAAATACATATGTTTCTGATTCACTTCCCCAAATTTATCAGCATGTTTGGTCAGGGACGTTTGGATTATGACTTTTGGATTTGCTCTGAGCTACTTGTCTTTAGCGTAGGAAGTTCCATTCAACCGCAGAGGGGCTGGCTCTCAGAGAGAGAAGGATGTGTTCCAAGCCTCAAGCCACAAAGTGCATGCAGTTTCCAAACCTGGCTGCTGTCTGCTTCTTCCCCCTCTGCTGGGAGCCTCAGTACACTGTCACTTATCTCAATAATCAGAATCAATCTCTGTTTATCTCCCTCGTATGCTCGAACTCATAAAAGTGGTTGAATCTAATTTCAAGAGCAATAAGACAAGAAAAATTTATAACAGATATCAAGTTGGAAAGGCAGATGTAAAAATTTCCTTTTTTGCAGGTGACATGGTCCTGCATGTAGGAAAACCTAGATGCCATCCCCTAAAAAAAAAAAAAAAAAAGAACCTGTTAGAACTCATAGGAGAATTCAGTAATACAGCATGACAGAAAATCAATATACATGCAAAGATCAGTAATGAGACTTCACACCACTAAAGAACTCCATAGAAAGGAAGTGAAGAAGATAGTCCCAGTCATAGTAACATCAAAAGGAATAAAAGACTTGGGAATAAATATAACTGAATAAGTAAAAGATACGAGGTTCACTAAAATTTGTAGGACATTGATAAAAGAAAGGAAAGAAAGTGAAAAAGAAGCATAGTACATGGAAAGATGTTACGTGCTCAAGGATTGGAAGAATTAATATTGTTAAAATACTACCCAAAGAGATTTGCGGGCTTAATGAAATGCCTATCCAAATTCCAATGGTATTTTTCACAGAAATAGAAAAACATTTTTTAAAATTTTGTATGGATGCACAAAAGACACCAAATAGCCAAAGTAATCTTGACAAAGAGGAACAAAGTTGGAGATATCATACTGCCTGGTTTCAAATTATATTACAAAACTATAGTAATCAAAGTAGTATGGTACTGACATAAAAAGAGACACATAGAACAATGGACCATAAGAGAGAGACCAGTAAGAGATCCAAGCACATGAGGACAACAATAAGTAGTTGCACTTCTTCTAAGTGACACAATGGGGAAAGAGAAAGGATGGTCTCATCATCAAATGGGGAATTGGATCCACATGAAAAAGAATAAAATCAAGCCTATATATATGTATATATATACATATATATATATATATATATATATATATATATATTAAACATTAAACTGGGGATTGAACCTAGGGGCGCTTAACCACTTAGCCACATTCCCAATCATTTTTATCTTTTATTTTGAGACAAGCTCCCACTAAGTTGCTTGGGCCTTTGCTAAGATGCTGAGGCTGTCTTTGAACTTGTGATCCTCCTGCCTTGGCCTTCTGAGACACTGAGATTACCGGCATGAGTCCTTATCTTACACCACACACAAAAATCAATTCCAAGAAAATTAAAAATTTAAATGCATAACTTGAAATTGTAAAATCCCAGAAGAAAACATAGGTGAAAACTTGACATTGGCCTTGCCAATTATTTTTTTGGACATGACATCAAAAGCTCAGATAACAAGCACAAAAATAAACAAGTGGGACTACAGCAAACTCAAAAGCTTCTGCATGGCAAGAAAAATAAACCACAAAGTGAGAAGATAACTTATGGGTTGAGAGAAAATATTTCTCCCTGAATTATTATGAATGATATCAAAATTTATTGCATAAATAACAAAGTTGCTTTCAGAAAGACAAAGTACAGAAACTATTCATGAAAGATTTTTATTTTTTCAAAGTTTCTTCACATGTATTCACGAATTTTATGCTGCTATAATTAAAGAGGAGACAATTTTATATCATGCAAGTTTTGTTTCATCATAAATCATTTCCACTTGACCTTAATTTTGTTTAATGACTACATACTAGGCCATAAAAGCCAGTTGTAGTGGCACACACCTGCAATCCCAGTGACTTGGGAGGCTGAGGCAGGAGGATCCCAAGTTCAAAGACAGCCTCAGCAACTTAGCAAGACCCCAAGGAACTAAGCAAGATTCAGTCTCATAATATAATATTAAAACAGTTGAGGATTTGACTCAGAGGAAGCACCCCTGGATTCAATTCTCAGTACAAAAAAATAAATAAATAACAAGCAATAAAGCTCAGGTCCCATAAGTTTAGGATTTTTAGGGTCTTTCAAATAGTTGGAGATGTATGTATAAGGACTTACAACATTCAGAGTTTCATTTCTGCCATAGAAAAATTAAACTAAAGACCGACCCTTCAGCAGTTAACAAGTATAAACTTTGAAAAACAAGTTTAGAGAAACTATCAAAAGTCTTAGGAAAGTGAATCCAAAAGAAGACTTCTTTTTTTTTTTCAGGGAAGTTAATATATGAAAGAAGAGGCCAGTAAGAGTGATTTTACAGTCTTTCAGCTTTAGCCTTAGGTGTAATCACAATACAGGTGCAACAAGAAGTAACTAAATTTCCAAAGGAAATCACCATCATTGCAGCCTAAAGAACCAGATTCCAGAGGGTGGGAAAGCACAGCTATTGGACAGTAAGAGAAAAATCCCAGAACGACAAGAGTCATAAAAATGTACTCTTTACTCCCGAGAAGCCAAATAATACTTACACAATCATTTAATTCTGGAAAATGCACAATCATATATATATATTTATTGTGTTATAAGGGGGAAATATACAAGAGTCAAGAGGCTAGGGTGTGGGTGTTGTGGGGGTGATTCTGGATTAAGATTATGGGCATATCATATTGTTACTGCAGATGCATCTATGATTCTACAACAACTCAACTCCTCAATAAAATTTAAAACAAAAAAAATTGTGCCCTTGATTCTATGTGAAAGCTCTGCTGATCTCGGGCTGACCCTTACACCAATAATGTACAAAGCATATGAATAGTGTCTTACAGCTAAAATTGAACCAAGATTTGAGATGCTAGCCATCACAGTCAAGAGATTTGACTTTTGAATTAACCAAATTAATTGCCAGCTAAAACAAAAACATATGCACTCATTTGGAGAATACAGCAGAATTCAGTGTTTGCAATGCAGCATTTGTAATATCCAGGATACAACTCAAAGTTACTTAAGGAATGAAGAGCAAGAAAAAATATGAGTCATTCTCTAAGGATGGTCAAGTCCAAAATGGCCCAGTTGTTGGAATTATTAAACAAGGATTTAAAGACAAAGAGTATAACCATACTAAATGGGACGAAATAAATACACTTGAAATGAATTAAAACCTGGAACTCTAAACAGATACATGGGAAACATTTTTGAACCTAATGGAAACTATTGAACTTAAAGAGTATATCTGATTTTTTTTCTAAAAATCATCAGATGAGTTTAATAGCAGAATAGAAATGACAAAAAAAAAGATCAGCAAGCCAAAGACAGAACAACAGAAATAATACATTCTAAAGAAGAAAAAGAAAGATATAGAAGCCCAATAATACTTGTGCAATTACTTAATTCTGAAAAATGCACAATCTTACACAAATATGTAGACCTAGTTATAGATAGATATTTACATCTGTTAGGGGGGAAATATAGAAGAGTCAAGAGACCAGGATGTGGGTGATGTGGGGGTGATTCTGGATTAGGGTCAGGGGCATATCATATTGTTACTACATATGCATTTATGATTGCACAGCAACAACTACTCAATAAATTTTTAAAAAAATAAACATTGCCTCATACAAACGTGAAAGAACATCAAAGATCTAACATGTATAAGTAAATTCTTAGCAGAAAAGGGAAGAAATAGTAGAGTTGGAAAAATATGTAAAGAAATCATGACTGAAAACTGCAAATTTAGTTGAAAGACATAAATGTGTAGATTCAAATGCTCAGAAAAATCCAAACAGAAAGTAAAACAGGAAAATGTGCCTAACACGTTGTACTTAAATTTCTACAAAATAAACCTAAAATGAAGAATCTTGAAAGAAACCAGAGAAAAATGTATTGCCTAGGAAGAAACTAATGACACAAGTAATCACAAAATTCTTGTCAGAAACCATGGTGGTCAGAAGACAGTTGGAGCATTATTTTTAAAATGCTTCAAAAAATGACATTTTCATACAAAAGAGGACTAAGACAGCCTAGGGTCAGCACATTAGTAGTACAAGAAATGATGAAGTTTGTTGAGCTTAAAGGAAATGATACAAAGGAAAACTCAAGTCATCATGATGAGTTTAAGAGCATAGAAATGGTAAGTGCATGAGTGACAACAAAAGCTATTATTTACTCTTGACTTCTTTAAAATACATATGACACCAGTAGAAGACAGGAAATAACCAAGATGAGACCCTAAATCAATGAAATGGAGAACAAAAAATAATACAAAGAATCAACCAAAGAGTTGATTCTTCCAAAAAATAAAATAAAATTGACAGATCCCTAACCAACCTCACAAAAGAAAGAATGAAATGAAGCAAATCAACAAAATCAGAAATGAAAATGGATACATCACCATTGACTCATCTGAAATCCAAAATGTTCTCAGAAATTATTTTGGAAAACTATACTCCTCTAAATTGGAGAATCCGGAGGATATGGACAACTATCTAGCCACATATGACATTCCCAAACTGACACAGGAGGATATTGAACAGCTCAACAGACCAATATCAGGTAGCAAAATTTAAACAGAAATCAAAAGGTTTTCTAGAAAAGAAAAGCCAGGACCTGATGGATTCTCAACAGAGTTCTACCAGACCTTTACAGAAGAATTAGCACCTCTACTTAGTAAGCTATTACATGAAATTGAAAGGGATGGAACCCTCCCAAATACTTTTTATGAGGCCACCATAACCCTGATACCAAAACCCAACAAAGACACATCAAGAAAAGAAATCTACAGACCAATATACCTGATGAACATAGATGCAAAAATCCCTAACAAAAATCCTAGCAAACTGCATCCAAAAACACATCGAATAAATAATACAGCACAATCAAGTGGGCTTCATTCCAGGCATGCCGGGCTGGTTCAAAATATGCAAATCAAAAAGTGTAATTCATCACTTAAACAGAATTAACGACAAAAAATCTATTATCATGTTTTAAATCCGGATAACTTGTAATGTCATACAACCTAAGGCATTTGTAGAGATGTATTGGGAAGGAGGAGGGGAGGGATAAGGGTGGGTAATTGGGGGGGGGGCTCTTGGAGGCAAATCTAATTTTCAAAATTTATATATATATATATATATATATTATTTCATTAGAAGCTTATTTGTTCAACAAATAAATTTCTGAATAAAATTAAATTAAATTTTAAAAAGCCATTTCATGGTTTTTGCAGGTAAATGGATGGAAATGTAAAACAAAATCATACTGAGTGAAACAAGCCAAATCCAGAGACTTAAGGGTCAAATGCTTTCTCTCATATGTGGAAACTAGAGTAAAGCCCATGATAGGATGAAAGTTAGTCAAGTTTATTTAATAGACCCACCAAATCTGAAGTAACACATAAGCTGTGGGGACTACAGCTTTGAAGGGAGCAGAGGGGGAGTAAGGGAGTGAGGAGAAGGAGGGCAAAGGGGAATGATCAGTACAGTAGGGTACACTTGACATCCATGAGAAGCCCCGATACACCCAGGCAGGCATATTATTCCAGCAATTTCGATGATTAAAATACATGTGTATGGTCATTTAAATCTGTAACATGGGGAATTACAGAAGAGACAGGAGATCAAGGAGTGGGGAAAGGCGGGGAGATCCTGGACAAGGATCAGGTTTAAATTACTCTGTCATTATATATGTATGTATGAATGGGAACCAGGGAATCCCTTTTTTATGTAAGAGGATGTTGAACAAATACAAAATAAAAATATATATATATGACAGTGTTAAGGGAAAATTATAGAATTATCTTGCTGGGTTTATGATCTAAGTAGATAGACCACATAGAACAACTAGGGAATAAAATATTCAGAGTGGGCAAGGCAGGGATAAATGGAACTATATCATTGCAAGAGTTCTCCATTTTATGTGAATCAGTGCAATATTAGTTCTAAGTAAACTCTAAAACATGAAAACTTTATATTTTAGCACCTTAGAGTAACCACTGATAATAAAATCCAAGAAGGCATAGCTATAAATTCAATAGAGAATTCAAATAAGATTTCTAACAGGGAGTCAAAAATTCAAAATAAGGGCAAAAACAGAAATGAAATTTTGAAATGGTAAATTTAAATCCAATCATGCCAATATTCGTGCTAGAAGATACTAGACTAATAATTTCAGTTATTATAATAGGCAAAACAGCACAGGGTATATGGACATTCTAAATTATCTTTGAATTTTTTCTGTAACTCTAAAACTATTAAAAGATTTAAAGTTTGTTTTAGAAAGGTAATAGAGTAAGCACTCCATCTAAAAAAAAAGAAAGAAACAGAATGGATATAAAACAAGACTAGAATATACGCTACCTGCAAAATATCTGTTTTAATCCTAAAAGCACATATAGGTGAAAGGAAAATAGGTGTCCCATGCACACATGGAATGTGTGGATGTGCCAACAGGCGTAAATGCAAGGCCGGAGTGGCTATATTAAACTAAAAGTAAGCATATTTGTGAGATTAAAAAATACCAGACATAAACAGGGACATTTCAAAGTGACAGCAGACCAACTCATTAAGAAGATGTGATAATTATAAATATGTGTTTAATGAAAAATTTTCAAAAGATGTGAAGCCAAAATTGATAGAATTAAAGGAATTAATCTGTACTCATAGTAGGAAACTTTAACTCTGCTTTCTCACCAATTCATAAAATGAATTGTGTAAAAGAAAGAAAGAGAGGGAGAGAGAGAAGGAAGGATGGAAGGGAGGGAGGAAGGAGGGAGAGAAGAAAGGAAGGAGGGAGGGAGGAAGGGAACAAGGAAGGAGGAAGAGAGGAAGGAAGGAGGGAGGGAGGAATGAAGAAGGAGGGAGGGAGGAAGGAAGGAGGGAGGGAGGGAGGAATGAAGAAGGAGGGAGGGAGAGGAAGGAAGCTGTTTGCCTCTTCGCTTCTATCCCCTTGCTCCACTGTTGGAGCAGATTATCCTCATCTTCGTGGTCCATGATAACTCATCACTATGTCCTCAATAAGTTGTAACAGTGAATGGGGAAGAGACCTGCCCTGTCCCTTTAAGATCATGACAAGAAACTGCAGCACATTCTGCTCACAGCGCACTGGTCAGAACTCATGTGGCCACTCTCAGCTGCAGGAGAGGGTGGGAAATGCCATCTCTACTCTTTGCCACCAAATGCCCAGCTACAAACCAGGGGTCTTATCTCTAAAGAATGGAGGAGAAGACAGTGGCTATGAGCAGGCATCTTGGATGCAGCCTTTTTTGCGTTTTCTGAGTGTTCTCCCATGTTTTCTTTCTTTTTAAGCATTTTTGTTGGTGCATTATAATTATACATGTTATTGGAATTCATGGTTGCACATTTGTGCGTGCACACAACAGAGCAATGGAACTTGGTGAATTTCATTCCCCACTATCTCCCGCAGATCCCTTCCTCTATTCTTCTGGTCTTCCTTCTATTTTCATGAGATTCCGCAACAACTACTTTTTTTTCCTTCTAACTTCCACATATGAGAGAAAACATATGGCCCTCGACTTTCTGAGTTTGGCTTATTTCACTTAACATAATGCTCTCAATTTCCATCCATTTACCTGTAGATGACAGAATTTCTTCCTTTTTATGGTAGAATAAAATTCCATATACATATACATATATCATCTTTCTTTATCCATTCATCCAATGATGGACAACTAGGCTAGCTCCGTAATTTTTTTTTAAAGAGAGGGGGACAATGAGAGAGAGAGAGCAAGAGAGAGAGAATCATTTTTATTTAGGCTTTCAGAATGTGGCTTCTGTTGCTCCAAGACTATGTTGTGTACATGGTGCTGGGGTTTGAACTCGCATGCTCATGCATGCTGGACAAGTGCTGTAACTGCTGAACCACCACTCCAGTCCCCCATAATTTGACTGCTGTGAATTTTATTGCTGTAAACATGGGTGTGCATGTATCACTGTAGTAAGATGACTTTAATTCTTCAGGATAAATACTGAGGTCCAGTGTAGCTGAATCATATTGTGGTTCCATGCCAAGTCTTTTGAGGGACCTCCATACTAATTTCCATGGTGTTTGTGCTAATTTACAATCCCACCAGCATTGTATAAGTGCTCCTCTTTCCCCTCATCCTCTCTAGCATTTATTGTTATTTGGATTCTTGATGGCTGCCATTCTAACTGCAGTGAGATAAAATCAAATCTCATGTGTAGATATGATTTGCATTTCCCTAATTACTAATGATGTAGAATATTTTTTCATATATTTGGAACACCCATTCTTAAGATTTCATTAAAGAAGGCAAGAGTTCTTTTTTTTTTAAGAGACAGGAACAGTGAGAGAGAGAGAAAGGGAGAATCAACTTTATCCAGTTTTTTCATGTGGCTTTTGTGACTCCAACACTTGTTAGGTATGTGGGACTGGGGTTTGTACCCACGTCCTTGCGCATGCCAGGCAAGTGCTGGAACTGGTGAGCCACCACTCCAGACCCAAGGTAGAGGTTCTTTGAACTAAAACAATGTTTTCCTTCTTTTCTTTCTTTCTTTTTTTTTGTTTGTGCTATAAGTATGTAATGTGATCATAGTTCTTAAAACCAAAGAGACAACAGGCATCTGAGCCACACAGCTGAAATCCCCCCAACTTGGGAGTCCAAGACAGAAGGATCTCAAGTTTGAGGCTAGCCGCAGCAATTTAGCAGGACCACAGTGCAAATTATAAATTAGAAGGGCTGAGGATGTAACTCTGGTAGAGTGCCCCTGAGTTCAATCCCCAGTACTGCAAAGACAAAGACCCAAAAAAAAAAAAAAAAGCAAAGAGACCTATGGGGTCATTTGGTGTAGCTCCTATTTTCTGTTTAAAAGATGGAATCAAATTCTACTGCTGTCTCACGTGACGCATGTGTCATGGTCTGTTTGTTTTTGTTGCCCCTTCCCCATACCTTGGCCAAATTTATATGCTGAAAACTAACCCCCAAAGTGCTGATAGTAGGAGGTGTGGCCATTAGGAAAGTGACACGTCATGCAGGCGGTGTCCTCATGAACGGGGAATCGTGCCCAGGCTCAAGGAAGCTTGTTTGACCCTCCGGCCACACGGATCACAGTGAGCAGGCACTGTCTGTAAAGAACGGACCCTTGCCAGACACTAAATTCTCCAGCCTCTTGATCTTGGATGCCCCTGCATCCAGAACTGTAAGATAGAAATGTCACCAGCTTGTGAGACGTTTGCTATGACAGTCTGAAGGGACAAAAGCAGAAAACAGGTGCTGAGAAGCAGAGGTACTGCCCTACAGAAACCTAAAAGTGTAAGGGTGGCTTTGGAAGTGGCTCATGGGTCGTGGCTCGAAGTCTTGAGGTGCATGTTATATAAAACCCGAATTGCGATGAATAGATCTTTCAGGGCAATCATGGAAAGGGCCCAGAAAGAAGAAAAGGGAATCTGCAGAGAAAGCCTGGATTTTCTCAGGGAGTACCTAAGTGGCAGTGAGCGAAATGTTAATAGAAATGTGTATTGTAAAGGTCATTCTGATGAGGTCTCCTTCAGAAGGACGGACGTGTCACTGGACAAAAGAGGAAAAACAATCCTAGTTATAATGCAGAAAAGAACCCAACAGCCTTCTTGTCCCCATGTACTATGGGGGCTGGGACATGTGAAAGAAGCTCTTGGATATCCACCCGAAGCTTTTTCTAAGAAAAGTGTTCAAGGTATAACTTGGCTTCTCTCGGGTGCTTTTAGAAAATGCAAGAAGAGAGAAACAAAAGACAGAATTGATAATTGAAAGAGAAACAGAACATAAAAATGTGGGTTCTCAGCCAATCCATATTGGAAAAAAAAATGAGAAAGCCTGATTGGGGAGAACCAGGGTGTGCCAAGAATCTTGCCGTGAGGTCGGAACAGAAGCCTTCTTAGGAAGCCGGGTGCTGCTCACGATGATAGTGGGAGTATGACACCAAATGCATTGGGGGGAACCACAGGTATGCTGCTACCATCATCTGCCAAGAGTGCCAGGGCCAGGGCCAGAACGATTTCCCAACTTTGTCCTCCTAAGTGGCTGTGCTCCTGGACTGTCCCAGGTTTCGCTCCAGCAGGCCCAGGTGCCATTGAGTAACAATGACTGCCACCCCTCACACTACAGGGTACAAGCAGTAAGTCCTGGCATCTGTGGGATGCCATCTCTGCTGGCTCCCCCACTGTGGGGTGTGGCTGCCTCCACCTCCATTTCAAAGGATGCCCCAGAGAGCCACCACAGAGACAGGGCCACTGCAGAGAGCCCCAACTTGACTAATGCCCCTGCAGCCACAGGTGCGGGGACAGCCCTGAGATTCCGGACCAGCAGGGCCACCAGAATGGGATTCCAAGCATGGAGTGAGCACTGTGGCAGGGACAAGACCTTCCAAAGCCATGAGAGTAGATCTGCCCACAGTCCTGGGACCCAACCCCTACCCAGCAAAGTCACGGTGGCAAGACCTCCACCCCAGCGGGCCTGGAGGGCAGAAGCTGAGTCAGATTCTTCTCAAGCATTCTTCTCCCAATTAGATGGGACCCATCACCTCTTCCTTCATTCCTATATCTCCCTTATGGAATTGGGGTGCTTATCTTACCCCTGACCCTCCCCTGTATTTTAGAACACAGAACATGCTTGATTTCCGCAGAGTAATTTGCCTCTGGGTGAATCGTATCTTGCACGTAACCCACATCCCACTCAGATGGCATTGACATGAACTTGGGACTTAGTCTTTAAAACAGACTGGAATGAGTTAAGACTTTGGGGACGAATGGGATGGAATGGATGGAATTTGCATGTGAGCAGGCATGAAAGGGGATTTGAATGCTTGTGTAGCCCAAGCCTCAAACTTCCTCTGTTGAAGCCTAACCCCAAAGGGATGGTATTAGGAGGTGGAGCCTTTTGGGAGAAGGTGACAGCTTGAAGGCAGTGCCCTCATGAATGACATTGGTGCCCTTAAAAAATAAGGGAGCTCATTTTCGCCTTCCATCATGTGAGAGCACAGCTAGGGGCCGTCTATGAGGAAGAAGTCCTCACCAAACACCTTGATCCTGGGATTCACAGCCTCCAGAACTACGAAAAATAAGCATGTGAGGGGCTGGAGCAGTGGCTCAGCAGTTGTGGCGCTTGCCTTGCTTGCATGAGGACGCAGGTTCAAACCCCAGCACCACGTACACAACGAAGTCTCGGACCAACGAAAGCCACATAAAAAAACAAAAAACTAAATAAAATTGACTCTCTCTCTCTCTCTCTCTCTCTTACTGCTCCTTCTCTCTTTAAAAAAAAAATTATATAAAAAATAAACATGCGAGGAGCTCCGCCAGGATGGACTTCAGGTGAAACCCCAAGGCGACCTGGCCTGCCCTCCTTGGAAGCTCCTGTGGTGTGATTTCAGGCCCTCTAGTACAAAAGGTCATCCCCCGGGCCTGTGCTATGCCTAAATTCTGCTTCCAGTCATTCCCGTTGGGTTAAGTGATGCTGCAATACGGGTCTCTGCTAGTTAACAATACCATTCTAGAAGGTGGTTCTATCAGTCCGCTGCAGGCAAGGGCCTGAAAATCAGGGTCAATAGAGCCAAATTTGCTTTACTGTGAGAAAGCCCCAGATTCTAAGAAGCTGCCAAGAAGAGCCAGCCAGGGTAAGGGGAGAAGTGAAACAGCCCAGCCAGAGGACATCTGAGGCCATTGAGGACAAGGGGTGGAGCTGGGAGCAAGAAGTCACACAGGGCCAGGTGTGGTGGCACATGCCTATAAATCCCAGAAGCTCAGGAGGCTGAGGCAGGAAGGTCATAATTTCAAGGCCAGCCTCAGCAACCTAGTGAGGCCCTAAGCAACTTAGCAAGACCCTGTCTCAAAATATAAAAAGGGCTGGGGCTGTTGCTCAGTGGTTAAGCACTCCTTGGTTCAACCCTCAGTAACAAAAAAGAAAAAAGAAAGAAAGAAAAACAGGAAGAAAAGAAACAGAGGAGACCCAGGGCCCCCACTGCAAATACCTTCACCTCACTTATGGCTGCAGGTGCTAGAGAAAGATTTGGAGAGGGCAGTGGGGTGTGATATTTATTTAATTTCATTTTGTAGTAAACACTTACATCATGCTTACCATTTAAGTACTTAACAAATAGTAACTTAGTTTGTCTGGAGATCTGCATTTTTCAGAAGTCAATTTGAAAGCCAGCTCCACCAGTTTCTGGCTACGTGACCTTGGCCTGTGACTCATGCCTCACGGAGCTTATTTTTATCCCCTATTAGAAGGGGCACAGAGGTGAAATTACCTTACATTAATTGTGAGCAACTGTCAAGCTAAGAACCATAAGGACAGTTTATGGACTATAAGATGTTTTGCAAATCATTAGTGATATTATACGTATGCTCAAGACTGGCTCAGCCTCTAGAGCAAATAATAACGAAAAATCTGTTGGTGCTCAGGGTTGCACCAACCATTTAATACCTTGTGGGCTTCAGAGTTGGATGATCAAGTCCTACTTCCCAATCTATTAACTGCATGACTTTAGGCAGCTGCTTAATCTCTCAGTGACTCTGTTTTCTCCTCTATAAAAACCAGGGCTAAGAATAGGTCTACTCCTTTGAGTTGCTGCAAAACTTTGAAAAGATGGCACGAATAAAGCACTTAGGACAGCAACCTAGAATAAATGCACCGTAAATGGTACACACCTCTGCTCTTTTAAGCCTTCAATGTTATGAAACAGGTATTATTATTGCTCTTCTCCTTTCCAGAGGAGAAAGCAGAGGGCCAGCAAGGTCAGAGAACTTGCCCAAGGCCATGTAGCTGGGGAATGATGGATCCCTGATTCCTAGACAGGTCTGTCTGCCTCAGGCAGTTTTGTGGTTGCCTAAGTAAATGTTCTCACTGTCCACAATGACACACCAGAAACACAGAAGGGAATTCTTGAGCAAAAGGAAAAGGAACGACACAGCTAAAAGAGAAAGAGAGGTGACAAGGATCTTACAGTTAGTTCCTCAAGTGCTAAGTTCTTGCAAAAGAGAGACGTGAAACCTTTGAACGCTAATGCTGTGAATTGGAGAGGCTCCCAGAAGCCAGCTGGTCCCCGCTCCTGCCCAGTTCAGGCATGGCAAAGCCTGGCAACTCAGAACTGAGCCTTTCTCCTCTTCCTCCTGGGCTGCAGCCCAAGCCTTGCGATTAGATAGGATGGAGCTGTAGTCGATGGAGTGTAAGGGGAAAGGATGCTACTCTTCCAGGCCCGGCCTGTAACCCCCTCCTCCGTTTTTAACTACTAGATGCAGCTGAGCCTGGTGACCTAAAAAGCCACAGAGAGAAGAACCTCAAGTTGAAAGGCACCTGAGTCCCCAAACCACCTCTGAGCACAGAGCTGCTTTCCCATCAGAAACGTTCAGCAAGGACTTTACATCAGAACAATAGTTTGTCACTGCAGCTAACGTAGCTTTAACCAATTCAGGGGGTGGGTGGACCTCTGACCATTCATTGCCCACCCAACTTTTGCTTAAATCCTCCCAGCAGTGGGGAATTCATTTACTCCCGAAGTATTCATTCATTCCTTTTTGTCTGTTTCTTTTTTTAAAAGAGAAAGGGACAAGATGATATCCTGAGTGAAGTTAGCCAAACCCAGAGACTCAAGGGTGTTTTCCCTCATTTGTGGAGGCTGGAGATAAACCCAGGCTTGGGTGAAAGGTATTAGATCCAGCAAAAGCGCAGCAACACATAAACTAGGGGAACCATAGACAGGTAAGTGGGAGAGGAGGGATGGGAGAGGTAGAGTGAGGGAGAGGGAGGGAGGATAGGAAGGGATCTAGGGAGACAATCAACAAAAGACTACTGTTTATCCCCTGAGAATCCAAATACTACTTATGCAATCTTTTAATTCTGGAAAAATCATAATCGAAACATTTATATCACTTGTAGGAGCAAAAGATAGAAGAACGAAGAGATGGGGGTGTGGAAATGTGGGAGTGATTCTGGTTTTAAGAACAAATGCATATCATATTGTTACTTTATATGCATTTATGATTGTATAATAACTCATCTCCTCAATTAAAAAATTTTTAAAAAAGGGACACAGAGAGAGAAATAATCAATTTTTAGTTTTTCATGTGACTTCCGTTGCTCCAACTCTTTGTTGTATACGTGGTGCTGGGGTTCAAACCTGCATCCTGGTGCATGCCAGGCAAGCACCATAACCACTGAGCCACCACTCCAGCCCTCATTCATTCTTTACATGTTCAATCAACAAGCATGTATTGAGCTCCTACTATATACTAGGCACTGTACTAGGCTTGGAGGAAGAAATGATAAGAAGGTGCCAAGGCCTCTGTCACCATGAAGCTCATCACTCAGACCTGAAGATAGAAAAGAAACAAGGGAGCAGGCTGTAAGCGTGATATTTATAGGTTTTGATATGTAATTTGCAAGGAAGAAGCAGATTGATGAGACAGAATATCTGGGAGAAAGGTTGACCAAAGACAGGGGAAAGGGGAGAGTTGATTGGAGCTGGCTGTGAAGAAGTGACTGAGACCCAAGATACCATGGCAGACATCCCTGATCGCTAATTTATTTATTTACTTGCTTGCTTGCTTATATTAGCAGGAAAATGTGTTTCCTTTCACTCTATTCCCTGGTCCTAATTACATCTTCTGGGGTCCCAGGAAGGTCTATTATCTCCTTCTCCCCATGACAGCGTCTCCAACAGCCATCACTCAGACCTGAGTATGGCTCACAGCTGTCACAGCTCTTCACCCGCAGCCCCTCTTCTCCTGGCTCCTTCCAGCAGCAGCACCACAGAATTTGGGATATTAAACAGCAAGTGCTTGTGGCAAGGATTCAGGTAAATGGGGAGGGGCACCACAGACCCCCAGACTGAGGCTATGTGGACCCTCCAAATGTCTTGGGGACAATTAGTCCACTCCCCTGACATTGATTTTTAATTTCCACAGGGCCTCTTGCTAACTGCTGGCTTCTGTCAGGCGTTTATTTTCTGACATTGGGAGGGAGCAGGCAGGGTTAGGAGCCTTCAAGGGTTCCCGCTGGAAGCCTTCTCTTTCTCTTGAAAGTAATTTATTTTTTCGATGTTAAAACCATGTCCCTCCCCTCTGGTTTGAACACCAAAACAAACCCAGCTGTCCTCAAAGCTGGGCTGAAACCACAAACATTTGGCTGGAGAGCCAAAGAGACAGCAGGAGGAGCTGCTCAGAACCTTGCTCCTCCAGATTCCTGCTAAGCTCCACTGGGGAGGCAAGGAGGCTTTTTTCCTCTAAGGCCCAGCCTCCCTGTTGGCACAGTCAACCAGGACAGCAACTCAAGGGCAAGAAGTCTGCCCTCCTGAGGGGGCTCAGGGGAGGCAGATCCCATGCTGCACTCCTGGACCTCTGAGGTAGCTGACACTTGCTGCCCTGCCCATCACACACAGTCCCCCACAGTTCTGGGACCTCCAGCACGGTCCTGAGAACTGAAGCCCTGTAGCCATTTTCCTTGCTTGGTTTGGGGATAAAAACAACTGTTGCTCCTGGCTTTCTCACACTTTCTGCTGAGGTCACTTGGAGCAGAACTGAGTCAAGAATTCTGAGGGTGTGGAAATATCACAGAAGCCAACAGAGAGCTATGATCTCGGGATACACTGTGCCCAGTCCGTCCATGGCAGGGACATCAGTGCAGAACCCTGCAGCCTCCAAACTGTGCCTGCATCCACTTGGCAGGTTTCCCTCACCCACCCTGAGCTATGGCTGTGGTCACCTGGCCTCATACCTGGTCTGCCTCCCTCCCCTCCCTGCCTCCACACTCTGGGCCAGGTGAGGGGAAAGCCAGAGGTTCTCACTCTCTGGGTCATGCAAGTTCCAAGCCTGGCCCGCCAGTTGAGCACCTCCTGCACCCCAGGCATCTCAACTCGCCTTACCCTGTTTCCCCAGCCCCAAATTGCCACCGGAAAGAATCTACAGATGGATTTATTCTCACATGTGAAAGATCCAGTCCAGTTTGCAGAGGTTTGGGTTATTTGTTTTTATTTTGGCCAGAGAATGTTTAATTTTTTTTGAAACTTATTGCCAGTGTTTAAAATTCAAAAGAGCTTTAAATAAGATCACATTTCTGACTTCTCTTGAATACAGAAGATATGGCCCCTCAGGGGTATAGAACAGCAAGCCGCCCCCTTCTCCTCTGCGGACATGCCCTGTGCCCCTCCTCCCAGTTCCCACTGCCGCACTTGTGACAAAATGCACCCTGATAGGCCCCTCCAGGCACTTTTGGTCTCAAGACAGATTGTGTCTGAGGCAAAGTAACTCTTCCCGGTGGTGCAATTTCTGGCCCCAGTGACAGATCAGGGTGGGAGACTGGAGTGGGTAGGAAGAGCAAGAGCTGTTGCTTTTCTGATGTCCCTGAAATCAAGCCACAGACGCAGGTCCCTGCTCTATAGCGGGGGGTACATAAAGGATTGAACAATGCAGTTTGCAGGTAGAATCGTGTCATGTGGCAGCTCTCAGAAGAATGCTGGGACAACTAACCTTGCAACAGAGACATCAATGACCAAGGTTCAGGAGGACTGCACGGTGGCCCACATTTGTCCCTGTCTGCCTTGTGACATTGAATTCAACTCCCCGGAAGTCTCAGGGTCCTCAATTCTTAGTAAAGAGAGTCGGCTGGGATTATTTCCCTTCCAGCTATAACTGTCTCAAATTTAATGCTTACTATTCTTAGGCAGAACTATTCTAGTAAAAGAGATTCTCAGAACATTGTTCAGGCCTAGCTTAGAAGAGCAATTGAGTGAAGATCAGAAAGCGCATTTCGTTGATAGCGTGGAATTTGGCAACTTTTGCAGCTCCCTAATCATCCTTTCATAATTTCTTTGGTTCTGCTGAGAATATTCACTTTGAGGAGCTAGACAATAGCTTTTCTCAACAGTCTCGCAATCACTCATCTTCTTGAGCATTCACTAGGTGTGAAATCGACAGCATCACCTCTCTGCCGATGCCAGAGGGGGAGAAAGCTGCCTGTCATCCCTAGGGGGACATCAAGAGGGAATCGAATGCCGAATGCCACACGTCACCACCTGATACATCAGAAGCACTCCGCACCGTACAGGTTGTGACAGGAGATGAGGAAATACAACCCTGAGTGAAGTTCAGTCTGTGTCCTCCTCGGCTCCGTGCGATGGAGCAGGGAACCAGTCACGCAGCGCCCACAGGATCCAAACACGGGACAGGGACAAGTAAGTCTCAAGATTCTTCAAGTGCTAGGAGGAATGGGATTTAGGTAGTGAAGGATGAATAAGTGTTCAAGAGATGAGGAAGAAGCAGTCTTCAGCCATTCACCCACCACCAGGGAGGAAAGCTGTCTACTTCCCGGCATTGCCCTGGGATAGGCTTTGGGGTGCAGGCATCAGCAGACAGACGGGAGCCCTGCTCTCCTGGCCCTTGCTTTCTGCTGGGGGATGTAGCGAATACAGAAGATAATATTGAACTCCGTCTCACGCTTAGTGAATTCTCAGGAAGTTGGGTGATCGTGAAGGCTATGACAATATTAAATGAGGTGATTATCACAGGCATTGTTCATACGATGGACCAGGAAGACCTCTCTGGAGACTCCAGTTAAGCTGAGCCATGAGGTGATCCGGGGAAGGACATTGTAGAAGTGGGAACAGGAAGTACAACGGACCTGGGGCAGAAATTTCAAAAGCAGGCAACACTGTTGCAGGACAGAGAACGAAGAGGAAGGTTAGAGATGATGCCCCAAGGTTGGCAGGGGCCAAATCATCTGGGGTCTCAGGCCAGAGACCTGAGAATGGGAAATGAATAGACATAAACTAAGTTATAATTTTAAAATGCTCTGGCTATTGTATAAGGAATGGACTCCAAGTGGCAAAAATAAAAAATAAATTTAAAAAAAAGCCCACAGGGGAGGCTGTGTTATTCTGCTTCAACTGCCATAAGAATGTACCACAGCCTGCGTGGCTGAAACAACAGACATTTACTCCTTTCCATTCTGGAGGCTGGGAGTTCAAGATCAAGGCGTTGGTCCCTGAGGCTCCTGGGCACCCTCTTCCTGGCTTGTCCTGACACCATCCTCATGTGGCCCTTCCTCCTTGTGTGCATCCAGAGGAGAGAGATTGCTCTCTTACTCTTCTTATAAAGCCACCAATCCTGGATTAGAACTGCAAACTTAATTGCTTCATAAAAGCCCTATCTCCAAATTCAGTCATTTTGGGGGTTGTCTTCAGCGTATGCATTGGGGGTGGGGAACAAGGACATAGTTCAATCCTAGCAGACAGCAATGAGGAGGTGAATGAGCCCCCTGGCAATACTCATGCCAGGGACCTGCAGGGACAAGACGATGAAACAGACTTCACCTCGGAAGGGACTCTGGCTCGCATGGCGATGTTTACAACCTACTTTGCCCTTTGCATGGTCTTATCACTGGTAAAATGGAAGAGAAAAACCACTTATTCCTTCTTTCTAGAATAGTGAGTGTGGGTCTCCCCCTAGCCAGACGTTTTGGTCATTTGCCAGAAAAGATACACTAAGCTAACCACTGCATGTCTTCCTAAGTATTCTGATCTTGCTGCGGTCACTTCTGCAGGAAATGGAAGTGGCCAGCACCTCTAGCACAGAGAGGAGAGGGTCCCAGCCTAGGACACTCCATTTCAAGGCACAGCAGTAAGTTGCCATTATTTCCCTCTCCCTGTTAGAGCTGATATTGTGAATTGAGCAGTCTACCTCTGCAAAGCTCAGGGAGGAAGCTTTTCTTATTTTTAAAATCAAGTCTTCAGGGGTTGGGGATTTAGCTCGGTGGCAGAGCGCTTGCCTAGCATGCCCAAGGCCCTGAGTTCAGTCCTCAGCCCTGAAAAAAAAAAATCAAGTCTTGAGCTCCTGTTTTTAATGCTAGATGGCAAATATCTAGATCCTTCTAAAAATATAAAATTAATTTGGTGTTCTGTTTATCTATTAGAGGAGCATAGCAAGCTATCTTAAAACACAGTGACATAAGCCAGGTGCAGTGACACATGGCTGTAATCCCAGCCGCTGGAGAGGCTGAGGCAGGAAGATCACAAATTTAAAACCAGCCTCAGTAACTTAGCAAGAGCCTAAGTAACTTGAGACCCTGTCTCAAAATAAAAAAATAAGAAAGCAGGGCTAGGGATGTTTCTCAGTGGTTAAGCACCCCTGGGTTAAATTAAATCCGCAGAACAAAAAAAAAAAAAACATACTGACTTAAGACAGCCATTTTATTTAAATATTTTAATCACACTTTTTGTCCATCAGCAACTGGGGAAAGGCAACCCAGGGCAGCTGTTGCTCAGGGTCTCTCATACATTGCAGTCAGATATTGGCTGGAGCCACTGTCACCCAAAGGGACATCCCTGATGGCCCCTCCCATCCCAGGCCTGGTGGTTTGGAGAAGCTGACAACAGGGAGCTTAGCTAAGCTGTCCATCAGGGACACTGAGACATGGCCTCTCCACTCCAGTGACCTCAGGAAAGTCAGATTTCTCCCAAAAGAGTTCCCTAGCACGAGAATTCCCGAAGGACCTTGGCAGACACCGCCTGCTCTGGAGACCTGCTCTGGGAATCATGCGCTCACTTTCACTGTACTGTGTTGACCAACAGCATCACAAGCCTGCACGGCTCACTCAAGGAGAATCTAGATCTGAATAATGAGGTTCAAAGGAAGCAGAATGAGACTCTACCTCTTGAACAGAGGGAGTTAAAATCAACTTACAGAAGAGCACATGGGATGGTCAATATCGTTGTGGCCATCTTCAAAAAACACAACCTGTCACAGCCGATAATCAAGATTTGAGAAAATCCCAGATGCTTGGTTTCATATGGATTGGGATTTCTCACCCTCAGTGCTTTGTCTTCTTATTTTGGATTGGTACATTATACATAACGCTGGATTTATTGTCACCAATTCCTACATGCACACGTGTTCCACAGTGTATCCCCTTCCATCCCTTCCTCCTTTCCCCCTGGTCATTTTCCTCTACTCTACTTGTTCTCCCTTCGATTTTATGAGATCCCCTCCACCTTTCTTTCCTTTTCCTCTCTAGCGTCCGCATATGAGAGAAAGCGTATGACCTTTTATGTTCTAAGTTTGGCTTATTTCACTTAACATAATGTTCTCAAGATTCATCCATTTTCCTGTGAACTACATAATTTCCTTCTTCTTTATGGCTGAATAAAACTCCATATATACCACATTTTCTTTATCCGTTGATCTGTTGACAGACACCTACATTGGCTCCATAGTGTGGCTACTGTGAATGATGCTGCTATAAACATGAGGAAGATGGATATGCACATATCGATGTAGTATACTGACTTTAATTTTTAAGGATAAATTTGGAGTGGTAGAGCTGGGTCATGGAGGTGCCATGTCTCGTCTTTTGAGGAACCTCCATACTGATTTCCATAGTGGCAGCCTCAGCACCTCTGACATCTTGAATTGAATCCCTCTCTGTTGCAAAAGCACTATCCTGTGCATTGTAGGATACTTAGCAGCATGCATGCCTGTCCTCTACCCACCAATGGCCAGCTGAGATCCCCCACCGTGCTGCAATCAAAATTTTCTCCAAACATTGTACATTGCCAAATGTACCTAGGGAGCAAAAATGTCCCCAGTTGAGAATCACTGATATACACCCTGCTATAGCTGACCTCATAAGGCTTCTGGGGCTAATGAGAGTCTTTCTGGACCCAAGAATCCTGTATCCAAAATGGTTTTAGCCACCAAGTCAGGGGTAGCATGAACTGGTCCTTGATGAAGAAAACACATACACCTTCTTGAAGATGTTTTAGTACCATGTTCTCTGGACACTACTCCGGCAGCTTTGATTTGCTCTTTTTATTTTTTTTTTTAAGAGAGAGAGAGGGGGAGAGAGAGAGAGAGAGAGAGAATCAACTTTATTTAGTTTTTCATGTGCTCCTACACTTTGTTGTGTATGTGGTGCTGGGGTTCGAACCCATGTTCTCGCATATGCCAGGCAAGCTCCGCAACTGCTGAGTCACTGCTCCAGCCCTGATTTGCTCTTTTGCAATGCTAGGACCAGCGTCCTGTAATCACAACTCAATTAGACATGGCAGCATCAAGAATTCAGATGGAGCATCTGCTGGACCCCCACTACACCAAGCACAGTCACACTGGGGAACTAACTACAGGTTCTGGGTGTGGCCGGGGGTGGGGGACTCATGTGGGACCCAACAAGGGACAGGCTGTGGAGGTAGACCAAAACCAAATCTTCCAGGGCCTTGACTGTCCGGCTAAGGAATCTCAACTTCACCCCATCAGGTATAGGCAATAAGGAGCCTCTGAGGACTTTTAAGCCAGAAAGAGCCTCCGTTGTCGGGTCTGTGCGGCTGCAGGAGAAGGGAAGGAGCCTGGGAGCTTTGCCATGCTCTCAGTACCTGAGGGGCTCTGGGGTGAACATTCGCCTTCAGTCCAGCTGACCTCCTGAACCTGCATTTCATCCCTGCGCCGTTTCTTCACCGTTTGGCACAACTCAGCATGAGGAGCGCCTGAGCGAGAGCCAGGAGCCTCCTTGGGGAAGCAAGCCCCGTCCAGCCGTTGCTCAAGGCCGATCCTTGGCCCCCATGGGGCCACAGCCCATGCCTCTGCAGGGAGTGGGAGATGAACCTACCTGGGCGTGGCTTGGGAAGCACAGCCAGGCTTGGCAGCACTTGAGAGCATTTGGAAACTTCATACCAGATTTTATTTTGTTTTGTTCCCAGGTCCTTAAAGTAAGCCGCAGAGATCACCTCTGGGGGGCTTGGTTTCCAGTTACTCTCCAGCTCCCACAAGCTGCCAAGAGCTTCTCCCGGCATATTTCCCAGCCAGCACCCCCACTCCGTCAGGGCAATCGCCTTCCTTCCAAACTTGCTTTCACCCAGCACAGAGTGGCCGGGGTTGCCCCGTTACCATGCAAAGGAGCAGGGTGGCCAGAGGTTGCTAATCACCACCTCTCCCCACAGTACCTGGGACCCACAGTGTGATTCCCTCTCACTGCACACTGATGTCCTCTCATCTCACAGTCAAACCAACCTTGCAAAGTAGGTATAATTAGTTCTTTATCAGGTAAACTGAGGCACGGAGAGCAACTTGTCCAATCACGTAGCTAATGTTTAACAAAACCTTCGTTTTCTCAGGTAAATACCCGGTTCTTCCCGTATGCAGCTCCTTTTGGGGGGAATCTAGGCTCTGTTATTAATTCCATGACCCTGGGAAAATATCTTTCAACCTTTTGGGCCTCAGTTTTCTCATCAATAAAATGGGTGTGCCCTACCTATGCTAGAGTCAGTGTGGAGATTCCATCAGCCGTGTGCCTCTGGCCTCAGGACCTGGGATGGTCATCATTGGAACATCTTATCATGACCACACAGAAGTGTCTTGCACAGTTGAGAGGCTCAGCCCCCGCTTGGGTGGGGGCAGTGAGCACCCAGGAGGTCTCCACAAATAGGCTCATGCCACAAGCATCTGCACCCAGGGCAGCTTGCTACCTGCCACCTCCACTGGCGAAGCTCACTCTCGGCTCTTCACACAGAGAGAGGTCACATTCCACATCCCAGCAGCCCAGCACAAGGAAACAGCCCTGCCCAGATGCAAGGAAAGTGAACACAAGAGGTTTTGTTTGTTTTTTAAAGGCTGATGAGCCGCGGAGTTCTCCTGTTTGCTGCTAAGGAGTGAAGAGAGGTAGGAGGGACACTGGGCCCAGGAGACAGATGGAGAATGTCCTTGTTCCTAGCCACCAGGCAAAAGCACTGGCAACCCAAGGCTGAGGCCAGTGGCTTTCTCTATGGGCAGGTGGTCAGCTGCTGTATCTTGACCTCAGATGTAGGCTGCTTCATAAGAGCCTGGAAGCAAAAAGGATTATGCCACACTTGCTCCCATGACAAAGGACCTCAAACAGGTGGCTACAGCAACAGGAATTGATTGCCTCACCTTCTGAAGGCTAGAAGACAAGATCAAGGTGTTACCTGGGCCATGTTGCCTTGGAAGACTGTAGTGAAGGGGTCCTTCCTCCAGCCTCCCAGCTTCTGCTAGTCCCAGAGAGTCCTTGGCTGGTGGCAGCATCCCATCTTCAACCTCTGGCTCATTCTCCTGTCTTCAATCTGCATGTGTCAATCTCTGCACCCAAATTTCCCTTTTTATGAGGACACCAGCTATTCTGGACTAAGACCCATGCTAATGACCTCATTTTAACTTGATTACCTCTGTAATTTCCAAGTAAGGTGACATTCCAGAATATTAGGGGTTTAGGACTTCAACATATCTTTGCAGGGATGGCAATTTAAATCATAGTATTATCTCTCCTTACACTGTGTATCGAGTGGAGAAAAAAATGGGGACTCAAAAGATTTGAGTTTGTGTCCCCGTTCTGCCAATAACCAGCCACTTGGTTTGGGTTTTCACAAGTTATTTTGACCATACTGCCTCGTCTTGCTTACATGGGGAAAAGTTTAAGTGGGATCATAGAAATCACCAAATTTGTACTTGATATGGCCTGTGAGATTACCCAATGTTTCCTAAAGTGTGCTCAGAGGAATATGAACCCTATAAAGTCACCTTGGAATGAAAGGGAGGGCTGTTTCTGTGAGTCCCCCTCAGAGAGGCTCAGAGCACATTAGCAGGGTGAAGACCCTGAGAAGTCATGACCCAGCACTTCCCAATCTCTTTTCACCTTGGAACCCTGTTATTTGAGTGACCCTCGGTAGCGCTCTCCTCATCGGTGAGCCACACATGGAAGATATTTGTCTAGATTTGCATTAGAAATCCTATGCTGAGATCACTTCCCCCATGAACTACCCACTCCCAAATCCCTCATCAGGCTCAGCTCCTTGAGGAACCCAAATGGAGGTAGATCTTTGTTCCCTGGGATAAAAACAGCTTTACTGCTATTTTGAAGTATTTAAAAATTATTTTCATATGATGTACTTGCTAGTAAATTTTCAAACACAGAAAAGAATGAGAAACAGTAAAGTCATCTTAAATGTTCTCACACTAATAGAGTCAACTATTGTACAAGTACTTTTTTATTACTTGACTTCACCTGCCATCCTGTGTGTGGTGTGTGTGTGTGTGTGTGAGTGTGTGTGTATATAATTTTAATATAAGGCAAGAGGAATTAATCAGTTGGTTCTAATTTTTAGAAAATTTGAAAAGCTTAAAACACAGTATCATAGAATACAAATGAATTCTTTCTTCCTGGGCAGTGAGAGTCCATTGATCATCAACCTCCTTCTTAAGTACGCATTTTTCTATTTCTGATATATACGTACTTTTTATAAGGATATAGCCTATTTGGTTTGGGAATCTTTGTGTCTGTTTCCAGTGTCTGAACATTTCTTCTCTAAATCAGTTGGTCTTAATTATAAATTTCACATTCCATGGTAAGTATCTTAGTCTGCATAGAGCTGCGATAACTGAATATCTGACACTGGATGATTTATAAAGAACAGAGATTTATTTCCTAGAATTCTGGTGGCTCACATGGCCAAGATCCAGGGGCATCAGTGGGTGAGGGCCTTCTTGCTGCAGCTTTCCATGGCAGAAGTCACCTGCCACCTTTTGATTGCACAGGAG
Organism: Aplodontia rufa; assembly: GCA_004027875.1. Lineage (NCBI taxonomy): Eukaryota > Metazoa > Chordata > Mammalia > Rodentia > Aplodontiidae > Aplodontia > Aplodontia rufa. The sequence continues at coordinate 96,052 of PVKS010002110.1, forward strand.
GAAATGAGGCTCAGGAACTAGGACAGCAGCTACACCCAGAGTCAGACTTCAGAAGCACTTCCTGCTGTGAGTTGTTGATCAAACATTAGGCAAATCCCTTCACCTCCTTGTGCCCCAGCTCCTCCTCATACTGTTAAGGAGAAAGTGGCTGTGAAAGTTGGTAAGACTAAAGGCTATTATTTATTGGGTGCCTGAGAGGTGCACACAATATTATATTAGATGCTACTGTAGCCAGGAAATTAAATTAGTCCTCTTATCTACCCAAGGAGACAGGTAATGTCATGAGGTTTGACAATTTAAGTGACTCTCTGCAGGTCTTACAGCTGGTAGCAACAGCAGAGACAGAACCCAAATCCAGATCTGCCTGACCCTTCTGTACCACCACCATGACTCCAGGACTCCCAACACCACGTGTTGTAGACATCAACCTGTTTTCTGGCTTCTCCGCACCTGTTAAGGGCTCTTGTTATATTTGGAACAGTTTCAGCCCTGTGCTTCTCACCTCTCCAAGGCAAAGTCCAGAGACTCAAATCAAGCCCCAGTCTCCCTTGCAGCTTGGATGAAGGTAGAGATGTCCAGGATTCCAGCAATGAGACCGCTCCAAGAAGACTTGATTCCAAAGACAGCAACTGAAGTCAAAGGCTTTCCAAGGGTGTGTAAGGACGGTGCAACAGATCTGACTTCAGAGGTGACAGTGTTAGATTGAGATCTCGGCACAGCAGCAGTAACACTTTCTTCTAGGGCTTGGTGAGACAGCAGGAACTGTGATCCCCTCTATGGATCAGTTCTTAGGAGTGGTATTTTCATTGCTTCTGGAAGCCCACCTTCAGACCTCAGTCTCCATTTCCCCTGAAAACTCTGAAAGCTTCCATATCTTTTTAATAAACTCATTCTCTGCCCAATAAGCTGGAGCCCTCTTCTATTGCTGGCACCCAGGAACCCTGACTGATATGAGTACAGCAGAAAGATACCTCTCACTACACAAATCTAGTGCCTTTGTGTCTACGGACCACAAAGTAGTGAAGTTAGTCAGTTTCTGATCAATTTCATCAACATACACAACAAAATCAGTTTGATACCAAACTGAACTTTTGACCAAAGTTGTACAAATAGGTTTAAGCCATTCTGATCATTTTACCCACCAAAGACCAATTTCCAGTTCATGTTGTATTTTGTCCTGATGTCAGAAGCCAAAAGAAAACTACATATTCTTACATGAGACTTCAAAAAGAAGTTGAACTGCAAAATCATCCTTACCCTTTAATCCAGACTCTCGATGTCTGTGGTCTCAGAATGCCTTTACATTCTTCAAAATATAAGGATTTAAACAGCTTTTGTTTAAGTGAGTTCTCTCTGCCCATAATGAGAAGGGTGGCATTGTTTGACATTTCCGCAAATCCCCTTAGTGTCTGACGCTGCAGCGGACAGCAGATGCCCGTGTGTCCTTCCGCACTTGATCTATTGTGTATGACATATCATGTAGCCTCTACAACACACCTCTGTTCGCTGGTGGAGAACAAGAATGAAAGGGCAAATACCATCTTAACATTATACATAAATAGTTTTGACCTCACAAACCCGCCGGAAAGATCTCCCCAGTCTACGCTTTGAGAACTGCTGCTCTAATCTCTAAACTTTTTTCATGCCTTATGTCTTCAAATTCAGGATGCAACTGACTTACATGATAATTCAGTTTTACATCCTTACTGTCAGCCTAATACTGTGGCCCTATCCTTCAAAATTCTTCTTTCCACTGGATCACAGTCTCTCTCTACAGTGAGGCATAGCTGATTACAAAAAGTTTTATTCCAGAATTCAGAGAGCCTAGTTCTACCACTAGTTGACTGTGGGACCTTAGACACACCAGAGCTCTTGAATAGGTTCCTTGTCCCCTCCGGATCCCAGTACTACACTTGGCAAATATATGCACTTATTTCACACAACTATTTTAAGATCAAATTAAATGGCAGAGGGGCTGGAGCTGTGGCTCAGCGGTTACCGCGCTTGCCCTGCATGCCCACGTACATGCGTTCAAACCCCAGCACCATGTACACAACGAAGTCTCAGAGAAATGAAGGCCACATGAAAAATTAAATAAAAATTGTTTCTGTTCTTTCTTTCTCTCTCTCACTGTCCCTCTCTGTGTGAAAAAAAATTAAATAGCAGAATTGAAATGCTTATAGTACAACACATAATAAATGACAGTATTGCTCAGGATACTTTGGGTTACTAGTAGCCAAAAAATCTAAATCAAGCAGGCTTACAATGATTGGCTCATTTAACTGGTAAGTTCAGAGGTGGTTCAGACCTCTGGTATGGTTTGATCCGGAGGTTCCTGATAGAGTCTGAAGGTTCATGTTTTCTGCCACATTCAACAGATATGGCAACAATGGCCACTCATCTTCCAATCCCACCTTCTTGTGCCACATGGCCCCCAGTAAGAGATGGCATCAGTTCCGGAATCTTGAATGAAAGATAAACTATCCACCTCAGAGGGCCTCAGCCAATGTCTCTATGATCCAAACTGGGCCACATGCCCATCCCTGAACCTATCGCCAAGGTCTGAGTGATAAGATAAGCTGACTGGCAAAGCTAATCAAAGAAGAGCCTGGAGCTAGGGGTAGAATGACTAACTCAAGCCACCTGGCTTCAAACCCTGAGTTCGGTGACAAAGTGAGGAGGGAGGAACAGTTGTTTGGAAGGTAATCAATCAGCATCCCAGATCTTCATTGTTTACCAAGAAAAATATACACAGGGTATTAGATAGTAAATAATGAGATTAAAGAAGAGTATGTCTATTAAGATCCCCATTTGACAAAGCTATTTGTGTCTACACATATGTCCGTGTGTGTATTTGTGTGTTCAGTGGTGATGACTAAGAGTTGGGATTATGGGTGACTTTTCTATTTTGTTTGCTTATTCATTAACTTTTTGCTTCTCTGCCTTTCATATAAAGCAAAGTATGTGTTTTGTGTAAAATTTCAGTACAGGTAAATTTAATTTTCAGAATTTATATGTATTATATTATTTCATTAGAAGCTTGTTTGATTGTTCAACAAATAAATTTCTGAATAAAATAAATTTTTAAAAAATTCCAGTACAGGATCAAGTCTAAGGCAGGACATGAAGCATGATTAGTAACCATCACATTTTCTATGCATAGCCCCTCTAGTTTCCCATGCCAGGACCTGAGGCTGAACTCCCCCACCACCCTTCTTGTCGCCTGATGAAGTTGGATGAAGGATGGAACTGGCCTCAAGAAATTTCTCCCATCTGTGCACAGTTTGCTTTGACACCCCTAAAGAATCAGAAAACCAGGATGTCTTGCTCAGAATAGAAAATATTCTATTTTCATTCATATGCAATTCTAATTTTCCCTGTTCTCGTCCTTCCCATCTCCCCCACCCCCTCAAGCTCTCTGTCAGCTCCCATGACCTCATCATGATATTTAGAATAATAGTCTTTTCCCACAGGTCATCAACTTCTAAAATAAATGTATTTCCATCAACGGAAGCTGCAGAGTCACTGAAATGATTATCCCCCAGTTCAGAGTCACAAGCTCATTAAAGACTGATTATTGTGCTTTCCAAAAAGAATGGCAGGGGAAGCAGCAAGATGATTGTTTTTCTTTAACTAAGGAAAGAGATGCATAGGCAGATTAACACGAGAGTCGCCCTTTGGAGGTGGTAGCTGAGACAGCTAAGAGGTAAGAATGCAAGAGAACAACAGAAGCCCACTGAAGTTTTGATAAGCATTTCATAGGCCTCTGAATTGCAACAGCAGTGAAGCATTTTGGTCAAAAGCTTAAAAACTTAAGAATGCACGTCAAGAATTCTAGATCCCATGCAGCTTCTCACTCCAGACAAGACTTGGCCTACCTATTGGCCTTCATCTCTCCACTGCCCTCTCCCTCCCTGTCCTGGCAGCCATCTCCAATCCATCCCAGAATCCATTCCCAGGGAGCTCAGATGTGGCCTGAGAATGACACCATCCTCTAAGGAATCACCCTCCATTATGCAGATGAGCACACAAGGCTGTCCGTTATCCTAGGCTAAAGATTTCCAAAATGCCCATAAAATTCTGACATTCTGATTTCTCTCTGCTGACCCAGGCTTTCTTCATTTGCTAAATGAGCATAGCGGGCATTTAACAATCAATCACAACATTACTAACATCATTCATGAAAACTGTCATCGAATGCTCATTATTGAGAGGAGATTGAAACAAGGGCAGCTCGTCTGACTTTAAATATCAGAGGGATTGTTGTGTACAAGAAACAGTCAATATAATCTAAAGTGACCGCAAGCAATAGGACCAGGGTCACTGACACAATTTGCAGGAAGACTAACGATGGTGTGCACAAGACAATCAGGGGAAACACAGGAGAGCATTTCTCCATCCTGGAGGTATGTCTTTGTCCTGGCGCATCCACAAGGGCCAGGTAAGTAATGTGCCTATGTGAGTCAGACCCAGTGTAAGAAACACCAAGTGGGGTGAGACCTCTGGCGACTAGGGAGTGCAGTGTCCGTGTGAGGGGGACACCATCACACAGTTGCCATCCATGCAGCCCTGCTTTTTACCCTCTCATTCCTCTCTCCTTCCAATTGTCCTAACTCCTTTCATGCAAGTCTCTCTTCTGCTTTCCTGATAAGCAACTAGTGGTGTCTGTCTTCATGGATGCATGTGTGAATAACGTGGAGATGGTATGAGTGGCAGAAATAAGATGCCATGGGAACGCGGAGATGGAATTGGTAGGGTGGAACAGATGACAACTTCTAGAAGAATACAACATTGGCCTTGGACTCTGAAGTTTCATGAGCAGAGTTAAAAAAGAAGGTCCCTCCAAGGAGGAAAATAACATGAGCAAAGGAACTGGGGCAGGAATATGTTGGAGCAGAAGGAATACAAAGAAGGAGAAAGCTGGAAGCTCAGGTCCCAGGAAGATCCCAAAGGTGCTCAGATGCTTTGCAAAGGAGCATGGGCTTTGTGGTAGAGTTCAGGAGGTGTGGCACTGTTCCCCACCTCAGCTCTCCAGGAATAACTGCCTGGCCCCTTGCTCCACTCCTGAATCACATCTCTTCTGGGAGGGAGATGGGAAACAGGTACAGCTCATCCGATCCATAGCTTAAGAGGAGGAAATTGGCTCTGCTCCTGGGGACCTGGTTCTGGCACAACCCATGTGTTCTAGACCACTTCCTGCCAGGCCATCCAAAGCAAAGTGTCTCCCACCGGAAAGGACACAGTGGTCTCACTCTGCCTGCACCCTGGTAAGTCTGCATAATGCAGGAGTAGAAGTATTGAAGAGCTTGCTTGCCCAGTACCCCTAAAGCTGCCTTCTCTAAATGGCCAGATCCTGAGTTGCCTGATTCCTGAGTTTCCTCAAGTGGTTCCAAACTCAGGTTTGCAGTGGGGAGGAGGCCATGGTTGAGCCCCGGAAGTGCCAAAAAAAAAACCCTCCCCAGATCTTCTGAATCTCAGGTGTTGAAGCCTAAGCTTATCATATACCTTTTTTAAAAGTTTCTGAAATATTTTAGATATATTACTGTATTAAGAACTCTTGACATTCCAGGCACGGTGGCACATACCTGTAATCCCAGCAACTCAGGAGACTGAGGCAGGAAATTCACAAGTTCAAGGTTAGCCTCAGCAACTTAGTGAGGTTCTGAGCAACTTAACAAGACCCTGTCTCAAAAAAAAAAAAAATAAGAAAGGGCTGGGGATGTAGCTCAGTGGTAAAGTACTGCATTTTCAATCCCCAGTACCAAAATAAATAAATAAATAAATAAAACCTCTTGACTTAAGAAGTACCAGGGAACTATAGGAACAGGAAATGTGTGGCAGAGACTGAAAGTTGCCTACCCAACTATCTATAGTCCCCATTATCCTTTTTTTTTTAAGAGAGAGAGAGGGAGAGAGGGAGAGAGAAAGAAAAAGAGAATCAACTTTATTTTTTTCATCTGAGTTTTATTTTTCTAACACTTAGTTGTATATGTGATGCTGGGGTTTGAACCTGGGTCCTTGCACATGACAGGGAATCAAGTAACCCCATTATTCTTATTTTAAAAACCACTAATATTAGAGCAAAAAATGGGTCCCCCCAAAAGGACTACATTTCCCAGGTGTCCTTGCAGAAAGAAATGACCATGTGACTAAGTACCACCCAATGAGAGGAAAGTGTAGTGATGGCTTCTGGGGAATTTTCATTAAAGGTAGTTGGCATGGACGTTTTCTTCCATCATGTTCCACCTCTTCCAACAAACTCCTGCCTAGAATGCCAAGGGAAGTGAAATGGTGGCTGAGCTCCAGCTATCATATCGCTTATAATCTATTGGAAGACATAAATTATTTTAAGTAAATAAACAGTAAAATAATGGCACACTTTAACAAGAGCAGTTGAGGAGACAAACACAGGGTGGAGATAAGTGCTAGGAACAGACACCCTCAGTAGGTGTAAAGGTAGAGAAACCTCCCAGATGACATGGCGTTTCAACAGAGGCCTGAAGAAGGAAACGGACTCAGCCAAATGAAATGAGGGTAGAGTTTTGCAGAGGGGATAGCATGTGTAAAGATTCTGGGGCAGGAAAGAGTCTGGAAAATAAAGTGAAAGCTTCCCAGCATGCCTGGGATATCAATGGTGTGAAAGCTATGACCATTCCTGGCTCAGACTCATTGACAATGGAAACAAGTCTATTTAAACATGCACCCTGATGGCCTTTGTTTTAAACATTTACCTCTTATATGAAATAACTTTCTGAGGATAATGAGTACCTCTGTGAAGCCAAACAGCATATTCTCACGGCCAAAAGGAAGTGCCAAACAAGTTTTCATACATTGTGGATCTGAGGTTGGGAGTGGAGATACTTTTGTTGTTGGGAAACAAACTTCAAGGAGAGAAGACTATGTCCTCTGAGCTTATTCCTGAGTCCACAAAGCTCTGCTTTCTTAGCCAACACACCACACCCTGAAAACCTGCAGATATCAAATATTAACATTTTTCTGGAATTTCTGTTATATGGGCAGTCAGGGTAGAAGGGAAGTAAAAATCAAGGGAGAAAAATCAGGCATAGTTGTAGTGCTAATGAGAAGGAAGACTAATTGAAGAAATCAGAATTTGCTGACAATTTCTCCAAACCAAGTAACTAATGTGACCTAAAGCAGAGAATTAGGTACAAGTTCCTTTAAAAAGAAAGTTGATGTTCTGAAAGTTTTGATTGACCATCCCATTAAGTCTAGGACCATGAGGTTCCTGGCTTCAAATGTAGACATTGGTCCCATCCCCAAAGAGTTGAAGTCAGTAAGCTGGAGATAAGACCCAGGGATCTTCTTTTCACCAAGCAGCACCTTCTGTCATTGATAAACATTGCCCCATTCACTTTGGGTGAATGGGAGTAAGGACCAGAGGTGCTGAGACTCATCAGGACACCTGCACAACCCTGAGCCCCATTCACATTGAGTTTCAAGCAGACATTCTCAAATGCTTGCCCAACTCCCACTCTGTTATTCCAGTTTCTTGGGAAAAAACATAGCCCTGGGAAAAATCCACTGTCCACAACCCCTTGCAGCATCCAGTGGTTAGGAAAACTAGTCTCATTTGACTTTCAGGCCACAGATCTCAAATTCCCGCTAGGCACTGGGCCAGAAACAGTATGTGGACCCCACTGCTTCTTTCCTGATCAGGGATTTTGCTGATGAACAGCCTTTTCCTCTGAACAGGATCATTTCTTAAGCCTATAGACTGGGTGTAATACCTCCCACCTTCTTAGCAGTCACATCCCTTCCATCTACTGCCCTCTGTCCTCCGTCCCTCCTAGTACAAACCTCCTTGAAAAAAACTGTCTCCATTTGCCACCTTCAGTCCCCCACTGGGCAGTGTCTTTGTCACCCTCTTCACCCAGGCTTCTAGCCTTTCACTCTACGGTAACATCTTCTCCAAGTGTGCCCAACAGTGCTGAGTCACACACATCCAAAAAGGTGGCCAGTGTGTAGCCTTTTTGCTCTTACTTGCATCTAGGACCTCTCCTCTTCTGAATTTCCTATCAGCTCTTTGGTCCACCTTCTCAATTTCACCCTGACCTCTTGAGGTTGGAAGGTCCCTGGGCTCTTCTCTCCCAGGGTCCTCTTCTCACTAACTTGTATCCCCACTCCCTTTGTGATCTTGTCCAGCCCCATGGATTTAAAGGTCATGCGCAGGTTGACTCCCACCTTTATACCTTCTGCCCCACCTGTCCTCAGAACTCTAGGCTTAGAATATCTGACTTATCATTCAACATTGCCTCCTGAATATCTTTTCACTATCTTGAACTTAGTGTATACAAAGCAGAATTCTTGACTTTCCTCTCTGAGTCCTCAAAAGAAAGTCTTCTCCTTTCCCAGTGCTTTCCATTGTAGCACATAGCATCCAGAATCTCAGGTTAAAACTGTCATCTTGACACACCTCTGTCCCTCTCACTCCATATCCAGTCTATCGATGATTCATCAGCTCTAATATCCAAGTACGTCCCAACCTCGCCACTTGTTATCACCTCCACCCAACACCAGAGCCCGTGCCTTCACCTCTCCCGTGGACAGCTCCAGGAGCTTCTCAACTTGTGTCTTTGTTTCCCTCCTCATCCCAGTTCCTGTGGTCTGTTCACACAACAGCCAGATGGGTCCTCCCCATCACTACGGTGAATCATGTCACTTGCTTCACCAACACTTCCTTATTACACTTGGAACAAAATCAAAAGCCCTCGGCTTGAGCAGTGAAGCCCCACATAAGGCCCAGCTGGCCCTGTCTACCCCACTGTCTTCCACTTCTTCCCCTCTTGCTTGCTCTGCTTAGCACTCAGTTCTTCCTCTCTCTCATGCAGCCCAAGCTGATTCCCTCCTCAGGGCCTTTACCTCCACTGTCCCCTCTACCTGCAAATCTTCCCTTCACTTTTGCCATTTCTCCTGCCTGTACTTCAGGATCCAACACAAGTGTTAGCACCACACAGGGCCTTTTCTTCCCTGGTGAATTCTCTCTTCCTTCACTTTGCTTTATTTTTCTTCATAGCACTTATAATTACCTGCATTGAGCAGAATATGGCTCCCAAAGATGTCCAGGTACAAAACTCTGGATTCTGTGAATAGGCTACTGTTATGCTCTGGATATTAGGTATCCCCAAAAGCTCATATATTAGCACAGGATATTCAGGGGGGAGATGAGTGGATTGTGAGAGCTGTAACCTAAGCAATACATCCTAGTTGGAACAACTGGGTGATAACTATAGGCAGGTGGGGCATAGCTAAAGGAGATGGGTCACTGGGGGCATGCCCTAGAAGGAGTCCCCTCCCTGTGGGGTCACTGCCCCACTCCCTCTCATTCCTGGCTGCTTTCCCCCACCATGCACTTCAGCCATGATGTTCTCCCCCACCTTGAGCCCAGAGCAATCGAGTTGGCTTACCACGGACTGAACCTCTGGTACCATGAATCAAAATAAACTATTCTCCAAGTTGTCTTACAACTTACCTGGAAAAGGAACTTTGCAGATGTTATCAAGTCAAGCACTTTGAGACAAAGTCATTATCCTGAACTGTCCAATGTGATCTAAAAGTCTTTATAAGAGGAAGGAAGAGGAGTCAGAGTCAGAGAAGGATGTGACAACGGAAACAGAGGTCTCAGTGATGAGAAAGGGATGAGCTAAGAAAGATGGGCAACTTCCAAAAGCAGGGAAAGGCAAGGAGTCAGGGTGGCCCCCAGAACTTCCAGAAGGAATGTATCTCTGCCAACACCTTGACTTTCACCCATACCAGACCACTGACTTCCCAAATGAAAGATGATGCGTTGATGTTGTTTGAACCACTAGGTTTGTGGGAATTTGTCGCAGTGACAATAGGAAACTAATACACTAACTAAAGTAATATTATATATTGCCTTTGCCCATTAGTATCTGTCTTTCCTCAAAGAATGTAAACTCTCCATGTAAAAAGGACTTAACTTTTCCCTTGAAGTATTTCCAGCACCTAAACACTCTCAGACCACATTAATAATGTTTATTGACTGAATACACAACCTCTCTGAATGGGTCTTTCTTTTCAGTGGTGAAAGGAAAAAGAGGAAATTGGAATGTGGAATTAGAAGCCACTGAAGTCTCCCAAAGCTTCCAATGTGCTGAAATCGAACAGTTAGTCAAGAAGGCCTGGAATCCATTAAAGTGTTTTGTTTTGTTTTAATCTCAGGGAGTAGATGATTCTGTAAAATTTTTTTGCCCCCTGCTTATGCCACATCTGAGCTTGTTAAATTCCTTTGAGGAAATTGCACCTTCCCACAACACAGCTGATTCTACAACCCTCAGAAACACTGATAACATCACACAGACTCCCGGAGGTCACTTCCGGTTAAATGAGTAAGTATAAACCAAGGAACACCCAACAGTGTTCAAATTGAATGCCCTCCTTTTCTTGTTTTTACTACTTTTTCCTCCTCTAGTATAAAAATGGATTCTTCGAGAAGCATTTAAGAGGAAAGGCTCCAGCTCTGTGGTCTGTCACTTGCCATGTGTTTTTGCTCAGGAGGCCCCTGATGGCATTTAGCTCCTCCACTGACACATCCAAGAGATGAATGAGTGAATAAGATTGTAATTCACCACATGGAAAATCATACTGGAATCTCACGGTACATATTGTAGCTATCAAGGACTCTTGTTGGCAAGTTATTGAAAGCCCTCCTCAAACTGTCTCACCACAAACTAGAATGTGTTGGCCCAGATGACCGATAGGCCCTGCAGGAGTGCTAACTTCAGGCCTGATTTAATTTCATCAGGGCCTGGTCCTCCTCCAGACTAACATCCTTCCTGCTTCCAAACCAATGGAAGAGAGACGCGGGTTGCTTGCTTTGTGGTTTTCTTTGTCCAGAATGGGGTCACATGCTCAGTCCTAACCAATCACTGCAGCCAGGAGGACAACATGCCAGATCTGAATCCCACAGGCTCCTCCCTGAAGCAAAGGGCAGAATCAATAACTTCACTTGAGACACATGGGTTGCAAATGGAGTTCCAAGCAGGAATTGTTCTAGAGAGAAATCAGGCACAATCACCAAAAGAGAGAATAGATATTCACTGGCAAAACAAAAGCCCCCATGGGCATCCCAGATCCACCGTCATTCAGCTTCTGCTAGGTCACTTCCAGGTGCAGGGAACTCATTATCTTCCAAAGGCTCTCTCCTCCATTTTGTGCTAAATTATTAGAAAATTGTTCTTAGATCATGTATAACTTCCTTGAACTACCTCTAACTCTGTCTTCAAAACAATATGAAGAAGAATATCCCAGCACATGGCAGCACTTCAGATAATCAAAGACAGTTTTCACAGCCCTCTCCAGCTTCTACAAGCAGCTTCTACAGTTCCTTCGGCTGTCCTACTGACATTTCACCCACCACCTGGTCAGCTCTGGCTGGTCAACATACCTGTCAAATTGGAACAGAAACACCATGCACATCGATGGCCACATTATGAGTCATGTCCCAGGTAGAAGGTGGACTCTAGAATCAGCCCACTCAAAAACTAAGTTCCCCTTGAACAGAGGTGCCACTCTGGGGAACAGCATCATCGCCTCTCAAGAAATTCAACGCCCACAGGTTTCCTACAGGGCTAGAACAGATGCCACTCTTTGCTGGCTCACACCATCAGTTGCTTGCCTTTAGGAAGCTACTTGCACTTTAAACTTGGCATTCAAATATGTATCTATAAGCAGCAGAATCACTCAACACAGGGAAGGACTCATGCACCGACACAAAGAAAATGAAATTAGCACAGGGAATAGCCGATAAACAATTCCCAGCTCCTAGTCAACCTAGGGGACACACTGAGTGGCAGGGCAGAAAGGGGCTCAATCTCTGTCTCTCTCTCTTCCTCCCTTCCCCATCCAAGTCCATAGACTAGAAATTCAACTTCACTATACTTTTTTTAAGAGAGGACAGTGAGAGAGAGAGAGAGAGAGAGAATCAATTTTTATTGAATTTTTCACATGGCTTTCGTTGCTCTGACACTTAGTTGTGTGCATGGGTGCTGGGGTCATAACCACCAAGCCACCGCTCTAGCCCCAACTTCACTATACTTCTACCAATAAAATCTAAAGTTATGATCGATGCCACATTTCTAGCAGTCATTTTATTTTGGTTCATAGTAAACTAAACTCACTCTCACCAAGTATGCATGGCTTAGAATCTATTAGAAGAAGGACAATTATCCAACTATATCTTTCTAATACCTTATGTGATCAATTTGGGGAATTGAAACACTGTACCTTAAAATATTCTCCTATTCAATTTCATCTTGTTGATTTTGTCCATGATTCCTCCCAGTGAGGATCATTGGAGGATCCCAATTCCACCACATTCTGCTTTCATTTCCCTTTCCAGGTTAGTGTCAGGGACAGATCTGATGAACCATGTATGGAATAAATGGGGGAGATCCTGAAACAAAGCCCTGAGGCAACTTATCGGCCTCTTCATTCTCACTTGCCAGATACAGTTGGTCACCCCGGAAAACAATGAGCCATCCCAGTCACATATCTCCTCTCATCCAAAAATCCGATGCTCCTAAAACACAGAGTCACTACACAGTGGCCTTTACCAAAGCCACCAATCTCAGAACCCCTCTGAAACCGAAGAGTTGTATCTAGAATGAAGTTTTTTTAGGAAACCAGGCTGAATACCCACGTAAACCACTGCTAATCCATTGCTCATCCCTGCTGTGGACAGTCTCACTTTAGGGCTTTGCGCCAATGAACAAGTTGAAGCCATTATCTCTGTTTCATTAAGTTCCATTGAAAACAAGTTTCCCATCATGCTTAAATTCATTCTAACAGGAAACCAGAAATACTGACACTACAGCTGCCACAGCCCAAATATCAACTGGTCGGTGGTAGATTGTGTCAATGTTCCCAGTGATTCTCGGTAGAAGGACTAGACAGCTTCACCGCCATCATGTGACTTTTGGCACCCTCCCATGGGAGGGGGATCATTCCTGCCCTGTGACGTTAGGCCTGGCCACGTGGCCCGCTTTGGACAATGGGATGTGAGCAGACGTGAAATTGACCTTATTTAAGCAGAAACTTTAAGACTCAACATACTTCCACATGGGATCCAGAATGAAAGTTTCCAATCATCCACACAGAGAGGAAGCTGAGCTGTGACCAACATGGAGAACAAGCAAGAAATGGACCTTTGTTATTGCCAGACACTGAGATTCAGGATTATTTTTTGCTACTGAATAACTAATACTAGTTAATACTGACCTTCAAACACACGGAATCAAGACCCTAAGATTTTGGTGATGAGCTAGCTAATATAGTTATTTAATAGTTGCCAGGGCATCTTGAATTCAAGTCTCCTTTCACTTGCCCTTCAATGGATGCACATTGAGATTTGATCATGGACTCAAGGAGAAAGCTCTTTAAATTCATTAGGAAGTCATTCTGGTAAGGTTATTATGGTCACTCTACTGATATTAACAGAAGACCTCTGTGATAAGAAACAAAAAGAGCTATCTGGGAATTTAGACATCCAGATACATAGGCAAAGTTAGTTCTGCAGTTTTCAGCTCAGTAATTATTGTGTCCCCACCATAGACCTATCAATGTGGTAGGTTCTGGGTGCTCAGGCAGAGGTAGGACCCAGGCCCCCTTCCCTATAATCTAACTTAGAACCTAGTCTGTTATTCCTATAGTGTGGTCTGAGGACCAAGAAAGGGCTCTTTTTTAAAAGGTGGGTACACTATGTTATTTCCCCCTTCTCAAGCATTCATGGTGAAATTAGCTTGGTAAAGCTCCAAGAAGTTCAACCTCGTTCAAGCAAGTATTTCACCAACTTATTTGAACAGGAAATCCCCACTTTGAACAACACCTGTTGCCTTCTGAAGAACTTGTGTTCCCAGGTGCAGCTTAGGAAAACAAAACCCCACCCCCATTTCCAGGGCCTCACCCCAATCAGGCCAATCACGGGGCTTTCAAAATTGGCTGCATCTCCAGTCCTTCCTTCCCCTGCTCCCCTTCTTTCATTTCCACCAGTGTAATGATCTCCATGGGGTTCGTGGGACCCTGCAGGGGAGAAGCTAGCATCGGTCTGGATGAGCTAATTCCATGTTTCCTGGAGCAGGCCAGGAGATGGGGCTATTTTGGTCTAAGCAGGCGGCAAATCACAAGCAGAGATAGCTACCCACTCCTCCTCCTGTCAGACTGCCCGTGAGATCTTCTCACTCTCTGCAGTCCTGCTGCTGCTCTTCTAGAATGTCACCCTCGCTCTGCAGCGCTGAAACTGAGCTAGGTTATGTGACTTGCCTGCATAATGCTCACAGCCTCCCTTAGTCACACGGTCTTTCTTCCTAGAGTTATGAGACTCCAAAGCTTGAGAGAATTCATGTTCAGAGCTCATTTGATCCAAAGCCTTCATTCTACAGACAAAAGAATGGAGGTACCAAGAAGCTAAATGGCAAGCCTGAAGTCAGTAAATCCAATAGTGCTCAAACCTACAAGCCCCCAAATCCAGAGACTGCATTCCATCAGGAAATATCCGGAGTAATAGCAAACGGCTGGGAAGATGTTCTCTATGATTGAACTTCTCTGGAGGGAGTGTATGTCATACCTTGACACATTCTTTTCAAAAATGTAAATATAACACAATTCTGAAGCTTGCTTTTGTTTAGTTTTTCGTTCAATAATGCTTGAACACCTTCCCCTGGTTACAGATGATTCTAGCCTTATAAATTCCTAGTCTCCCTGGTTTGGCTTTTGTCTTCCCATCATCTTTGCTGAGCACAGAAGTCACAATAATCTTTTAAAACTGCAAATCAGATCCTATAAGCTCTAGCCTTAAAATCCTTCGGCGACCTCCCATTACTCTTACCATAAACGTCACATTGTCCAGCCTGATGTCCAAGGCCTTAGGTGACCTTGTTCCCCACTCTCTCCCTGACCTCACCTCTGTGTAGCTACACAGATTTCTATCAGTTCCTTAAAGGCACCAAGCTCCTTCCCCAACCTCAGGGCCTTCTAGACTGTTCTTCCTCCTCACTGAAATCCTCTCTGTGCATGCACAAATGTACCTGTGTGCACACATGCACCCATACATATAGGCATGCATCTCACATTTGCACAAGCATACACACACAGATGCATACACCCCCGCTCATCTTGCAAGCTCGCCTCAGACAGTACTTCCTGTTTTTCCTGACCCTCTCCACATCCAGCCCTGCTCCAGACTGCCAGATCCATTACTGCTCACCCTCACAGCAGCAGCTTGCTTGCTTTCTTATATCATTGTACAAGTGTGCATATAAATCTGTAGACTTATTTGATGCATATATGTCATTACATATCATGTATGCAAAGTCTGCTTTGCATATCATGTATCCTCTCCATCTAACAAAACACCCAACAAATAGTAAATCTTCAACTAACTCTCATGGAATTAAAGAATACATGGAAAATGTCAAAGGAATACAGAAAGTATCCACGTGGTAAAGGAAATATTGTCAATGAAAAAGACACCCTATTCTCTCTGGATGAGTTTGCATCTTAGAATCAAGAGGGCAAATACAAATTGTGGGCCTCAATTTTGAAAGGAATATCTTCCTTATTTTAAAAAAGCCTATTGATTTCCTACTCAAACTTGAATCTGCCAGGCTGGAAAGGGAGGTTCATGTTCTTATTGGTGCATCCCTAATCCCTCCCTTTCTCAGGCATGATTAACTAATTACATAGCACAATCTTGTGATGACCTGGGAACTGGACAAGGGTCTGGAACCCCCTGTCTATCGTGAAGAGCACTGAGTTCTTCCAGGCCCGCACCTACAGTGAGTCCTGGAAGCATGGCAGGCCTATGCCCTTTTCATACCCTGCGTGGGGCATGGAACCCCCACCCCAGGGTTCTGCCACTCTGGGTCCACCAGTTGCTATCCCCATAGGGTGTTCTTATCTCTTTTAGGAGCTGACATAGGAAGGTGCAAGATCAGATGGCCCAAGAGACCTCTGGACAGAGCAGAAAGCACCTCTCTGAGGATGGGCCCAGGAGCCATGTGCCTGGTCTGTCCCTCTGTCTGACCCTGCCCCAGACCTCTCTTCCCTTTCCATTCCAGAGGAGAATTTCTGGTTGCCTCCCCTTTAGTTCCTCACCCTGAAACATTTAATAGTACTCTTCAGAAGATGTAGATGAACTGTGGGTTACGGGCTGCTCCTCCTGACAAGTATCCCTGAAGCAAGAAGCCCAAACGGGCCAAGCCACCCACTAACATGCAGAGGAAAAAGAGAATGGAGGGAGCTCAAGAACAAATTAATATCCCAATAAATCATCTTTCCTCTCAAGTCATTTGATCCTTCCTGTGCCCTCACTTCCTGCCTGAGCCTGAGCCAAATGCCATTTGCAAGGGAGTCCTCAGAAGAATGGGAGGGGATGAGGGAAGAGAGAAACTTGAAGAGGAACCTGGCGGGGGGAGGGGGAACTAAGAAGATTGAAACTCAGGAGGTGGAGCATCAGCAGGGGGGACACTCCTCACAGTCATGACTACTTGCTTACCTGCCTCTGTTGCTTTAAGATCAACTGAGATCTTGATGGTACACCTATTCATACCTCCTAGGAATTCAGTTGCATTTAGTTGGGTGATTAGTATCTCAGTCCATTTTCCATTGCTATAACAAAATACCTGAGGCTAGGTATTTTACAAAGAAAGGAGGTTTATTTAGCTCACAGTCCTGTAGGCTAAGAGCCCTATGTGCTCAGACTCTGGTGAGGGATTTCTAGCTGTGTTACAACATGACAGATGCGTCACATGGCAGGAGCACATGTCAGACTCAACTCACATGGTGAGAGGAAGCAAAAGACTGTGGAGGATCCAGGCTGACTCTTCCAAAAACCCAGCCTCATGGGAACATAATCTACTCTTGCAAAACAACATTAACTCATTCATGAGGGTGGATCCCCCATCAACTATTACTTTCCCCTGAACCCCACCTCTTAAAGGTTCCCCCACTTCACTTCCACCACACTGGGGTCCAGACTTCCAGCACATGAACCTTTGGGGATGAGACCCTATCCAAACCATGGCAATGAGAATGGTAAGACCCAAGAACAGGACTCTTGCAGGGGGTGGGGGTGCGTAGTGAGTGAAAGTCATCCTCCCAGACCTGGACTACCAGGAAGAATGCCAAAGGTCACTCCTTCACTACAAATCAACCAGGAGGATCTTCTCACCCAGGAAACAGAAGGGAGGGCCCCTGCCCTCCCAAACTACATAAATGCGCATCACTAAACGATTTTTCCAGTAAACTGTGGCTTCTCTGCACTTAGAAGGGGTGGACTGTGAGACCACAGCTGACCAGAAAACCATCAGTCAGACACTCTCAAGGCTGGGCGGCCCATCCAGCACTGGAAGCTCGGGGTTATCTCCAGCAGCTCGGGGTTAACCTGAGCTCAGAGCTGTCTCCGGCAGCTCCAGCCCCCCAGGAAGCTCTTCCCAGCTGCCACTCAGATTTCTGCCCTTGAGTGAACTTCAGGAGGCTGGGATGACTTATTTTCTTAGCTGATCTGTAGCAACAACCCAACTGGCTTGTGCCTCAAAGGCAGAAAATCCTCTTCTACTTTATCAGCACTAGCTTGTGCCAAGGGACCCAGAAGAGGACAGGCTTTGGTCTCCCATGGCCCCCTGTACGGCGTATGAGCCAGGACCAGGTATCAGCAAAGAAGCCCATATTATTTAAACCGGAGCTCAGTCCACAGTGTCATCTGGGGTTGGGACCTCCTTACCACAGACCCTCCTGCTGGCGATAAGTAGCGGGATTTGAAGGGACTCACCTTGCCTTGTTCTAGAAAAAATAATAATAATCCCAGAGGAATGATTACCAATGGCTGTATTGGCTGCTTCATGTCAATAAACACTAACTGTTGGGCATTCTGGAGCTATCCAGGTGCTCTAGGTAATACAAAAGCCACTGTGGGTTCTCTCCGAACGTGATTACAGCTCAGGTAAAGAATTCTGAACGAACGCAATGAACTGTGTTCATTCAATAACCTCTTGCTGAACACCAACTCTGCGCAAGTCACTAGGCTGGGACCATGGGACCAAGAAGTCCCCAGTTTCAAGGAGGCCGCACTCTCATGAGCACAAGAAATTAACAAGGAACTCACAAGAGGCAGAATGGCTGTCAGCAAGTACTGAGAAATGCAGAAAGAGGGGAACTTCAAATGAGAGAAGCCATCAACAAAAGGTGTCCCGGGCAAGGCAGAAGTCAGGAGTAGGGAGGTGGAGGTCCACATTGCAGGGACTGGGAGAGCAGACGATGGGGAGACCACCAGCTCCAAAGCAAGTGCAGAGACAGACGTTACCAATTGCTCACTGGAATCCCAGCTCCGCCCCTCCTAAGGATTGACCTTGACTGGTTTCCTTTCTTAGAACCTCAGTGGTGTCCTCTGTGCTAAGATGGCATTATTCATAGTGCTGATCTCACAGGGTGGCCAGGAGGATTAAATGACTTAATTAATATAGGGAAAGCTCTTGCTTAAGTCCCCAGCATGCAATAACTATTATTACTATTATTACTATTATTATTACTGCAGGAGCTTAGCTGAGGCTGGAACCAGGGAAATCAGATGAAGAGCCTGAGTCCAAGTGACTCTAGTCAAGGGACTCAGGGACAGGCAAGAATGAATCAGCAATGATTCTCTCGTCACTGATGAACAGAGTGCTAACTACAGCAAGCCTTGAGCTAGGACCTGGAAGACCTGGGCCTGACTCCTGGCTCTGACGTTCCATTCCCTCGCAGATCTCCGCAGAAAGCTTGCTGGAGTCTCGGTTTTCACATCTGTAAAGTGGAAGTAACATCAGGTTTTCTGAAAACTCCACAGGTGGTACTTGCAAAGCAACCTTAAAAAGAGGACATGAAGCCACTGTAGTCACATCATAAAGCACTACCCACATGTCAGGGCTTATTATCCCAAATCTTCTAAGCTAGGACACCAAAGGGCATGTTTGGCTTGAATCTCCAATGGAAAGAGAGATTCTAGATGCTTCTTTCTTCCTTCCCTTGCTTTCATAAGTTCTGAGGCTGTGCTTCTCAAGCTTCAGTGTGCCTACAATCCACCTGGGGACATTTGGAAAACACAGAATTGGATGCAGTAGGTCTGGGGTGGGGCCTGGGTATCTGTATGCCAAACAAGCTATTGCTGGTCCTTGAGCCACCACAAGCAAGCTCTCTAGAAGACCGTGCAGGCCCAATGGTCACATTCCTCAGAGCAGGCTGACAAAGAAGACTAACAGGAGACATGGGACCTTGTGCGATGGTTCAGGGCCCACAGCTGCCAGGCATATGCAGCAGCCCCTCCTTTATTAAGTCACTCCATGGTGCTTGCAGAATGTCAGGCACTGTTCTAAATACTTGGCAAATATTTATTCATACCATCTGATAGCTGCTATTATTGTCCCTATTTCATAGATAAGGAAACCAAGGCCCAGAGAGGTTAAATTATTTGCCCAAGGTCACAGAGCACACTATCCTTCTATCTCCAACTTGAGATCTTGAACCCAGCACATTCTGTGATCAGCTGTCCCTCCAAACCACAAACCAGAAAAGCAGCCTCTGATATATCATCGACTCTTCAAACTGGTGAGAGATGAGTCATTCAATGCCAGTAGCCTAAAGAAGCAGTCCCCATCCACCCTGGTTTCTGCTCTGCCTAACACTCTCTTTCTCCCATTCAGTGAGCTGCTTAGGATCCATCCAACAAACGCCTTCCTTTTGCAAGTCTAGAGGCTTAAATGCTTTGACTCTGAAGCCAGACTGCCTGGCTTCCAACCCTGGCTTCAGCACTTACCAGTTACTACCTGCGGCAGGGCTCTCTGTGCTGGAGGGAATGGCGCTTGCTGGAGGATACAGAGGGAGGGTGTCCATCAAGTACTGAGCTTAATGCCTCATAGGTAGCATGGGCTCCACAGCCACTGCTGGCATGATTACCAAGGCAAAAACAAGAAGAGACCAGTTGCCCCTGTGGAGTGCCATCAGCCCACCACCCCATAGCCCCCGGCCTGCAACCGGGGTGCCCGAGAAGCCCTCAGGCCGGGGTGCTTCAGCAGCCTGGATGACTTACACTTCTGGCAGGAAGTTCCAGGCCATCGCACCTGCCAGTGGTGTTCACGCTGCTTCTCCTAGAAAACGAGGGATGTATCACATCTATTGGGGCCCTTCACTGCACATCAGGGGAGCACTTTGCACAAATGTTTGGATCAACTTTTCATGACTCTGGCCCCGGGCCCGGGCCCGCTATGAGTCAGTCTTGCAGTTCCAGCTCAGTGCCAGAGATGGTCCTGAGGCTCCGGCCTCCCTCCCTGTCCCGCTCCTTCTCCTCCTCCCCTGAGGGCACCTACCTGCTGTCACCAGCCACTACCTTGCCCGGAGTCCCCAAGGAACCCAAGATGAAAGAGAGAATTGCTGAGTGATGAGAATGACAATTGCCCCGCCAGCCCTCCAGGACTTGTTAGCTGCTATTAAAAGATATTCCAAGTCATTATTGCAACATTATGGGGACTTAGCTGATTGTGGCTAATCTCGGGTTCCCTTTGTGCTCCTAATGGAGGGGAGCCGCCTCATGTGCAAAATTCCATTCTGTGCCTTTTTTTTTCCTAAAATTTAGTTTAAGAAAAATAACTAGGGACAAAAATGTGATATTCAACAATTGAAAATGAGTAAGATAAGAATTTAAGTACAGAGCAGGTGGATTGCAAAATAGGACTTTATTCAGCAAGTAGACATTGGACGTAATAGACTCAGGGGCGATGTCTACTACCTCCTGAGGACACGAAATCACGGTGAGCAAATTGTTCCCTTTCCATCCTCTGAGAACATCCGTGAGAAAGTCTCTCTTATTCCCAGTGTGTCATTAACACACTCGGACACGAGATAACCTCCCTTTGCTAACAGAGAGAACAGGCCCACACCAACAGGGAATACAGCACCCTGCTAGGATTACAATCCTAGCCACGGCACACAGGACTTGTGACCCGTGATCCTGGGCAAGTTAATAAACCTGTGTCTCAGTTTCTTCATCTGTAGAATGATGTTGGTAGCAGTCTTCCTTTGGCAGAGTTACTACCAGGGTTAAGTGATGACTTTGGTCTCCTTGTGCTCATTTTTAAGGTTACCCTCTAACTGGGGGATATGATTCCTATTTTGTATTCTTAACAGAAAAAAATGAAAATATATTAGCAAAAGAAACATACTTCAAAGTCTGCCAAACATAGTATATAAAACAGATAGTAGAGGGTTGTGGCAAAAATCATGAAAGTGCCGCTTTAAAGACTGGAATTTTGGAGACCTGATCCAGAACAATCCACACATTTTACAAGTGAAGACCTGAAGTTCAGAGTCTCACCCCAAGGTCACACAGTAAGGTATCAGCAAAATGGGACTAGAATCCACAGCTAAGTGTTTCACCTGACACCTTGGGTTCAAGTCACTAAGCTGATAATGTCTTAAGAAAGAACAAATTGGGCTGGAGTGGTGGCTCAGCAGTTACGGTGCTTGCCCAGCATACACGAGTACGCGAGTTCAAACCCCAGCACCATGTACGCAACTAATTCTAGGAGCAATGAAGGCCACATGAAAAAACTAAATAAAATTCTTTCTCTTTTTCTCTCTCTCTCTCTCTCACTGTCCCTCTCTCTTTAAAAAAAAAAAGAAAGAAAGAAAGAACAAATTAAAAGGCACCCCTCGGAGTTACTGGCCATCCCTTCAAAGCCTAGAACCAGGGCTATTACTGTGGAAGTCCTTAGCTACAATAAACCACTTTGCTCACTCCATAAGTAAACAAATAATATCATTTTCAGGGTTTTCAAAGAATTCAGGCAGAGCACAAAAGCAACTAGAAACTCAGGATACTGTTTGCTTTGGAGTGTGTGCAAGATATGCCTTTGGGTTCCTTTCCTTTTTTCAGAACAACAAAAAAAAAATTCAGACTAAAGGAAAAAATAGTGTGAGGGCCAGGCAAAGAAGGCATTTGCCTCAGGGAGAACAAAGGACGGATTGACGTGGTCCAGCCCAGTCTCAGCCTAACAGGGTTACAGCGAGGGGCCAAATCAGACCAACGGCAACGGGAGAGTGAAAAAGACACTGCTCCAGCCCTGATCTGAGTGGTTACTGGCTCCAAGACCTGACGTCAAATTCCCAACACTCTTCCTCCTTTCTCTTTACTAGGCCGGGCTCGAGGGCTTTTTAATCCTAACTTTTTTAGACATTGATGTCTTGCACTTGCTCTAGGGGCGGGCTTAGCCCCACTGCTGTGAATGTCCACCCTGGAACCGCTGCAAGAACGAGTGAGCAAAGTGCTCCACCTTCGGGTGGTGGGGCCGTCTGCCCTGCGGTTAGGAAGATGAGACTCGGGTCTTAGAATTGAGATCAGGAGCAAAAAGGAAGCATTTGAGATAAAACAAGAGAAAAAAGGAAACGATCTACTTAGAAGAACATTATCTGAGGGATGGGAGACCCACCTGCAGTGGCTGGGCAGGTCATGGAAATGAGGGCAGCAGGCCCTCTGGAGACCACAGG
Organism: Aplodontia rufa; assembly: GCA_004027875.1. NCBI lineage: Eukaryota > Metazoa > Chordata > Mammalia > Rodentia > Aplodontiidae > Aplodontia > Aplodontia rufa. Next base: position 118,600 of record PVKS010002110.1, read on the forward strand.
GACCTCCCATCACCTGTCGCCTTGCCAGGTAGGCTCAGGATTGCCAGATAATCCCACCATTATAGGTTTGTATGCCATTCGGTCTGATTTTTAAATGTCAGTGACTAATTCACTTTTTCCAGACTTCTCTGTAGGCTCAACACAAACATCCAGGTGCTGGGCCTGGTTCAGCCTGCAGGCATCTCCACCCTGCAGCCTTTCCCTAAGCGATCCCCTTCCTCAGCTTTCTGTGTGGAGCCTGCGCTCGCCTCTCCAGCTCTCGCCCCAGCCTGGCCTCAGCACAGCGCTAACTCTGCACTTCTCCTTTGGGGAAAAGGGTGGTTGTATTGTTGGTTTGTGGTTGCTGTTTGTTTGTTGGATGGTATTTATTTATTTATTTAGACCAACATTTACAGCGCCGATGAAGGAGAAGAGATGAACGAAGGAAAGAGGAGAACGTGGTGGTGGTGCCTAGCACGGCAGGAAGTTCCCGATGACGTCTTGTTCTTCCTCAGAGTCCCAGTCCTGGACTCTGCCTGGTATGGGGTAGTTGCCGAGAAAATGCTTGTAAGCAAACGACACATGAAGGATTAAACTGGAAAGCAACAGAGTCATGAGTCGTACATAAGCAATAGTCTTCAGGCTACGAAGCAAACTACCAGCCAGGGGGATGGAACAGGTAGAGAGACTAGAACATAGGAAATCACCAGTCACATGAGGAGGGGGGAAAAGGCGGAGAATTTTCAGTCCCACATCCAGAGGGAGAGTTGGGGTATAGCATTTGGACACACAGAGCGTGGCTGGTTTTTAATCCCTGCTCTGCTGAGTAGCCACGAGATTTGGGACAAGTCATGAACTTGGCTGGGTCTTGGTTTCTACTTCTGGAAACTAGGACTGGAGTTACCTAACTACTAGGAGTGATTGAGGGATCAAATAAGAGATCACATTTTTAAATGTTTTGCAAACAGAATAACATCCCAGAAGTGGAAGAGGGGACATCACAGTGAAGTCACCTACAGGATGGTAAATCAGAGGACGGCACAGGCCAACGTGTCCCTTGGGCCGTCTGCATCATTTAACGTGTCAAGACGGCTGCTAGCTTAGTCCTTGGCTTTAGTCACCCTGATTAACAGGTGCCTGGCCATTCGGAAGTTGACTCTGACTATGCTGATTGGACAACTGAGTTTGGAGGAACTCCTGGACTTGGCTAGTGAGCAGAGAAAGCTAACACAAGAGCCAAAAGAGGAAGCAGCCTTCCCCCAGGCAGGACGACTGGATCATCTATGAAGCCCATTCGGCAGTCTGTCTCCAAGGGTACATGTGTAACAGTTGTCCCAAAGCCTCAGTATTGATGGAGAGGACACATCAATGAATAAGCTCATTCGGGGTGTGAATTATTTATGCTCGTAGCAGGCAAGTTTAAACAGATCCATTAACAAAAAATTGCATCTGGCAACCTCTTCTAAACAATTACAGCAACTGTGGTTTTAAGTGGAGTGCAAGGCAATAAAAGAGAGCAGCCAGCCTTGGGCCTGCGACTCTCTGTCCCCTTGACCTCAGCAGCTGGAAGCTAGATAAACGGTAAAGAAGGCAAGCTCTGCAGATAGCTCAGGCACCTTGGGCCACTTACTTAACCTCTCTGAGTCTCCATTTCCTCCGCAATAAAGAGACAATAAGTCATGGCTACTTGCAAGAAAGGTTTTTTTGGACTAAGTGGCAGGATCTCTGCAAGAGGCCAAGAAGTGTTTCTCTCGGAGGAAGCGTTCCAAACACGGCAGATGACACCCACTTCCTAAGTCACTTCAGATTCCGTCTTCGATCGAGGCCCTTTCTGGCTGGGATCTAGAGGATTCTAGGCTGTTAACAGTTGAAGCACCATTTGATTAAGACTCATTAAGACAGAGGGTCTGCTTTCTTGGAGGCAGAGGGCATCTTAAAGGTCCATATAAACTCTTTGGTGAAGCAAAGAAAATAACAAATTAGGAGCTCTCTAGGCCCCCATGAGCTCTTCAGCTAAACAGCTCTAGTTTGCTTTTTTTATCCTTTCTGTTATTGATGCTGCTCTTTTTCTTATATCTAATAGAATATTTTTCTTATACAAGGAGAATTTTGCTTGATGAAAGTTTTCACTAGTTTTCATTATACAAAGAGAAAAGTTGAGACTCGAGAGAAGTGGCTGGCCCAAGGATACACTGGCTCTTATGTCCCCAAGCATTTGTTAAGCTTAAATAATAGTCTACATTATTATTTATGAGATAATTGATAACGCCAATGCAATTTTCTATCTTCAGTCAATTGATCATACACTCGATCAATATGTTCCTTCCACTTGGAGACGGGGGCTAAAACACACCTCTGTCACATCCCGAAAGGTGGACGCTCACATGGGCACATGGATTCCTTGTTCCTGGGATCTATAATACAACCCAAGAACCTTCATGCACCAGTGTTTTGCTTTTGCTTTAGTTTATAAAGTGGTTATAAAAAAGCAAACCAAGCCAAATTTAAAAATATGGAGAGGGGCTGGAGGGGTGGCTCGGTGCTTGCCTGGCATGTATGAGAACACAGGTTCAAAGCCCAGCACCACATACACAAGTAAGTGTCAGAGCAATAAAAGCCACATGAAAAACTAAATAAAAGTGGTCCTCTTTTTCTCTCACTGACCTTCTCTCTCCTTAAAAAAAAAAAAGGCAGGAGGAAGAAATGAGGAAGAGAGAGACAATCCGTGGTATCCCAAGTGAGAAGGGTTCTATATATGTACAATATGCACTCCTAGAAAAGCCACTAAATTTCCATCACCACATCCTCATACACATCCTCAGGGCTGGCAACTAGCGTCTATCTGAGCCAGGCCCCATGCCTAGCACTTGGCGTGTTTTCTCAAATCTCTCAAGAACCCTACCAGACAAGTATTGTGATTCCCATTTTACAGATAAAGAAAGAAATGCAGAGGGAAGTGGCACAATATCACAAGAAAGGGGCAGAGCCAAAATTTAAAATTGCACCAGTGTGACTCCAGAACTCCTGCTCTCAGTCAAAATGTGTTAGTCAACTTTCCGATACTGTAACAAATATCCAAGATAAATTAACTTACAAAGAGGAGAGGCCTCTTTGGGCCCACAGTTTTGAAGTTTTCAGTTCATGAGCAAACGTCCCCATGGCTTTGATCTATAGTGACACTGCACATCACGGTGAGAACACGAGGCAGAGGTATCTCATTCCCTTTAGGACTGGAGCAGAAGAGAGAAAAGGAAGAGACCAGGGTCCCTTAATACCTCTGAGGGCACGCCCCAGTGACTAAAACCTCTTAAAGATCCCCTCTTCTCCCAATAGCACCAAGCTGGGGGCCAACCCTTTAACACATGTGCCTTTAGGGGACATTCAAGGTCCGAACCAAAGCATAGAGTATACAGTGGACTCACCCTACAGGCACACAGTTTGAAGGTTCATTTGACCGTGTTCACACATGCAAAGCAAATAGAGAGGGAAACCCGCTGACAGTGAGTGTCCCACCTTCCTTTCACCCAGGGTGCGTCAGAGGGCGGGCGTGCCCTGATGGACCATTCCTGGCCTCAGCGTTGTCCTCGCTGCATGTGGAGAGCAACACCAGACTGGAAGACACACGTGTTCACTCTACTCAAAGTGAGCCAACTTTGTCACCTAAGACTCCAAGATGCAGCAGCTGACTGGTCCAGTCCTGGAGAAAAATAGCTGCCTTTCCCCTCTGACAGCATCCAACAGGGGCAAGCAGGCCCTTCCGAGGGATGTTTGAGGGAAGCTGGGACCACAGCCTATTGTTCTCCTCTGGTGCTCACTCTAGAACCCAGCTCCCTTCAAGACAGTGCCACCCGTCTTCAGCAAGCCGCCTGGGAGCCACGAGAGCCAGCTCCTGGTCCTTACTCAGCACCAAACTTGAGGGAGACTGAAGACGCCTCCCTGCCACTAGAAGAAGGTTCGACTGGGCTGATCACTAAGGAGCAAATGATTAAGCCCTTGCTATTTGGGTCTAGTCTCTGAAGGCTGCCGGAACTGAGTTAAATCAAGTTGAACTCGACCAGGGGACTGTCCAGACCCCCAGAGACTCCGGTCACACAGGGCACACCCACCAACCTCCCTTCCCAGGAACTCCATGTTATTTAGTGCCTGGTCCTATCGGGAACAAACAGGGACAGTTTCTTGGCCTGGAGGCTCAGGCACAGCTGGGCTGGGGACAGACACAGACTTAAGGAAACAAAGACAGCAGCCCCTCTCCATCCAAATCACCCCCTCCCTAATCCCAGACACTGACCACGTGATAATTCACATCTCAGCAGCCGAAGAGGAGTGTCAAGAACCAAGGCAAGGAAAGAGATCCCTTCCGGCCAAACGCAATCTGAACTGTGGAATCCAGAAGTTTATTCTATTAAAAATTTAAAAAGGAAAGGGAAAAATGGAGAAAAGGGTTTCTATAAAGGAGCTGAAACTGAGCACTGAGGAGCTGCTTGGGGAGACCTGAGGACTTGCTCCTCCAGCCGGTCACTTTCATCTTCACCGTGCCAAACAACTGTCTATACCACCTTTGGTTTCTTGAAACAAATTGACCAGTTTTATTAAAACAAATAGACCAATTGCTTCAATGCCAGGCAACATAACCTACGCACTCTGCGGCAACTTAGCAAAGTTTCTCACATAATAGCTTTGCATGCTGCCCAGGCTGACGAAACGTGCAGCTTAACCATCTAGGGCCAGGAGCCAATGTGACTGCTGGAGGAGGAAGAGTCAAACACAACAGTCCAAGGCCCTGTGCAACTGGTGGAAAACAGTCCTCCTGGAGCGGAACCCTGTTCCAGGGTTAGAGCCTCCCCAGGCCAGCTTCAGTTGTCCAAAGTGGAAGGACCTAGCAGCAGACACCATTCTGGAAACATTCTGCTGCCTACAGTGCACTTTGAATGTGGTCTGTGCCTCGGAGAGGGTCCCTCTGCCCTAAGCAGAGGGTCCTCTACAGACCAGCCTGCTTATCCAGGGCTGAAGAACCAAGCCCCTCCCCACCCCCAGAGTCGAAGGCAGAGTAGCCATCGGCCACTGATCACTCCACTAGAGTCAGCAGTGTGTGATGTGTGTGCCCATACGTATAAAATTGATGATAAATCTATAAAGTATATATCACATCTGTAAGATGTAACACAAAACCAAGAACTTCCACTACCTGTTGCCTTCCTTCATTCTCAAATTGTTTTGTGTGTCTTTTCTTCTCTTTCCAGGTTATAACACACTGAGCTGGGGCCGTCTTTTGTATCCTCAAATGGATCTTTTTTTTTTTTAATTTTTTTATTTTTGAGCAACCTTACAAGATTTTAACAAAACCAATATAAAATGTGTATAAGATGTGTATATATTCTGGACATTGCAACTGTCCCCAGGAGTGCCCCCCCAATTACCCTCCCTTATCCCTCCCTTCCCCTTCCCATTATAACTCTAAAAATAGTATTAGATTGTAAAGCATTACATCTTATCTGAATTTAACTCATGTTTCTAGACCAACTTTCTCATTTTCCAGGGTCTAGTCCCCACCTTCACAGATGAGTGGAGACAATCGACCCTTAGAACTCTGGGTTAAGCTGATTTTACTCATCATGATCTCTTCCATAACCATCCATTTACCCTCGAAGGCTGAAACGTCATTGTTTCTAATTGCTGTGTAATATTCCATGGTATAAATGTACCACAGTTTTTGGATCCATTCTTCCTGTGAGGGACACCGGGG